>OY755237.1:65335268-65625268 GCA_963576725.1 Azorinus chamasolen
GAGTAGACCCAGATTATACGGGTTCTATAGGAGCCTTCTGGTCAGG
Organism: Azorinus chamasolen; assembly: GCA_963576725.1. Lineage (NCBI taxonomy): Eukaryota > Metazoa > Mollusca > Bivalvia > Cardiida > Solecurtidae > Azorinus > Azorinus chamasolen. Next base: position 65,335,315 of record OY755237.1, read on the forward strand.
GTATGCTCTGTTTGCTAGTTGAAATCGAAAGATATGTTTCTTTACTTTCTAAAATGGCTACAATTTTCCACCTTCCACATTTTACTATAACGATTTTGTCCATGAATATTCAGTAGGTATTGGAATTTGGAATAAACATGGAACAAGGAAAGCGTTAGGCAGACATGATTTTTTTCACAGCTGTTTAATCCTTTCCTCCATAAATACGCCCTTCTACGCCTCTGAAAAAGTCACATTCTGAAACTATTGTGATGAATACAGCATTTGATCCTATAGGAGCAAATGCTTTATTTATCGCAATGGTTTCAGAACTACACAATTCTATTTGTTTCCTTTTCTTTAGTTAATTCTCTTTTCGGTAGATTTATTCAAATTGGAAAAATAGCCTATGAGGGAATGGGTTAATGAATGAACCGGAACATAAATGGATTATGTAATAAAACGTAGCTTGTACCCATGTTGATTTCTAATATTAATGATCAAGAAAAAAGCCATGCTCAACTGAAGTGTGTATATATGTAGTTTTATGTGGCTGAAAAAAAAATGGAGAAGAGGGCCTATATAGAAGAATGACCTCATAGTCGAAACTTTACATGGGAAGTTAAAACGGATGTAAGATAAGATTCAAGAAAAGCATTAACGCAAGCATCAAATATATCGGGCCAAAGCGGACGTTCAAAGAAAAAAGATATTGTAAACTGAATCAGTGCCCATCATTGAGAGGATGGCTGAAGTAAAATATGAAAGCCCTATCAAAATTACTTCAGAAATTACAGACTAAATAAATAAAGTGTGACGGACATCGGGAAAAATAATCTAAGGAGAAGTATCCCATAAAGAGAAACGAACCCCAATACACCAATGATCCTCATTGAGGGGAAGGCACATGTGTAAATAAGAAGGAGAATAAAGAACGGAGGGAATAAACAAACTTATGACATTTGCATAAAAATGCATTTTATCAACCCTCGTCAACTGCTGATTGATTCCCAATGTCGACCGAAACGACCAAGACCGAAACGACCGAAAAGGCCGAAAGGGATTGGAACCGAAACGACCATATATTCTTGCTTCTGCTCGGATGCTTGATAAAAGGTTGGAGCTGAGTGCGTCTTGTTGAACGAGACTACAGCACTGTCATTCCGCAGATAATTGTATTCTTTATTAATTCTTACGGAAAAAATGAGCATATCTCTCAGAAAGATGATAACTTCCATCATTCTTTACATACACAATATTCACTTGAAACATTTAAAAAACCGGTTTACATGTTACCAAAATAAGCAGGCCGAAACGCATATTTCCAAACCCGCATAAGAGACGAGTCGTCCCCTGACGGCCCGCCAATGGCATATGACGGATAATGATTTGCTGAAATTTTATAATAGTAATTCTAATGCAATATTTTTGTAGCATACATTCTGATTGGTCGACGTGACACAATTTGTGACATATAAAATCTATGATATACTGTCGGAAACCGAATATACTGCCGGAGACAGTTTTACTAGGAAATTTACTACGAACTATTCATACGCGCATTCGTAGTAAAAGTGAATGAATGGGCCTGAATAAATGAAGACCCTGACTGAATGTATACAGTGCAGACATATATCAGATGGTCCTAGGAGCATTCTGACCAGAGTCTGCACTGTCTACCATTCAAATTTCTCTCACAAAGTATACCTTTCCATACCAATTGTACTCAAATCATTAATAAAACCCAACAAATTCTGAACTATTCCACTTTGAAAGCTTAGCATTCAAATGGCTAAACAAAACTTATAATCATTTAGCAGACTTCACTTTAGACAAACTATTCCATTTGTTTGTTTTTCCCATTTTTGTGTTTTAATCAATTGGATTTTTACAATCAAATTTTCACAAAAGCAAGTGGTTGTTTTTTAAATATTACTGAAAGGTACTGAGAGTTACATGGGTATCAGCCCACATCATTTTATTTCTTCGGATTAAAAACTCCTTTCTCTTAACCGTCTACTCCATGAATGCTCATTTAAGAATCAATGAAATGTACACAATAGGATTTTCCAAACAATGACACATGGGAAACTTCAACTACAGGCCTATGTAATTCCATTAGCAAAAGAAAGCAGATCCAATTCCAAAGACTCCCGAAGTAGCAATCCGGTCCGGTTCTACTTGGCTCGCAAAGGCATTGAATTAGTATCTTTGTCGTAAAGGGTTATGCTTTTTATGCATAGTTCATATCACTTACCCCCTCCATATTGAACACTTAGGCATAAACTGGCTACATCATAAATATACTTTTAAACTTATTGTCTACAACATGTCCTTTCAAAGAGAAACTCTGGTCAAGACAAAGACTGTAAATTCTAATAACCACCAGAGCCGACCCCGATCAAACAGTTCCACAGCAGCCTTTTGATCGGGGTCTAGTCCGTTTGCAAAGCCGCGAAAAAGAGGGAAAGGGATACTGAATATTAATTTTTCTTAGCATTCGTTTTGATGTTTCATTTGGTATATCCCATCATAATAAGCAAAACATAGGTTGTCACATTATATATTCCCAACATGCTGTTTGATGTGGAATTGTTCTGTTTGATTATAGCTCTACAGTGCTCCCTCTCTACAACGACACCCTTTGGGAAACGAACATTGTATGTGTTGTTCAGAGGGAGTTGTTATAGGGAGGGAAAATCAAACACAATTAGCTTGTTTGCAGATCCCCAGATAAGGTGTATTTCGAAAACTAAAAGCGTTATGCCTCTATCAAACTCTGTGTTGTGACCACTCTTTAGAATCGTCACAAAGTGACGATTCTAAAGAGTGGTCACAACATAGGGTTTGATGGAGGCATAAAGAAAATACGACGGTGACATGCGTTGTTGTAAGGAGGGAATCGTTATTGAGAGGGTCGTTGTAGGGAGGGAGCACTGTATATGAGTCTATTTGAGGAACACTGACACTTGTTTTGAAACAATGAAAAGTAGCAGATGGCAATTCTTATACAGATACAATAAAATTACTTCGTTATTAAAGGGTTAGCCATTTTATGCGGTACATGCAATTCAATGACATTTGCAAATCAATGTATATCCAGATCTGTAGTACTCATAGAGTAGTCCTCTGATCAGGATGTGCACCGTTTGTCATTGAGAGGGAAAGCATTAATGCACATTAATACATTTTAATGTGTTATCAGGTAGATCAGATTTTTATCCCTCAATAATTTATATGTCCAACCCGCATTTTGACGTGGATCTAGACATTATCTGATACTTAATTGCTTTTAACCCTTGACATGCTAGCAGCAGATTTTCATGTAATTTTTAATGTGCAAAATAATTTGGACCAGGATTAGGTTCCACAAAAAGTGGGACCTGATATAAGATCCTAAGTGTGTGACACTTACGATCAACTTCTGCAAGCAAAAACTGGAACCTAGATATTTTCTAGAAAATGTTGCCGACACCAATTTAGCAGCAGATGTTATTTGAGCAGACCACACATTTACTTATTAAACAAAGAGTTCAAATTGAAACGTAGCAGATAATAATTCTTATATACATATCAATATCAAAGGCCTGAAGAGCCATAATTGCTTTCGGGTTTCATATGGATGTTAAGTGTAAGGAAAGAAGTTGCTGCACATGTTAATCACCATTTTTGACGCCATGGAATTGTTTAATGTAATACTAAAAATATGACAGACTGTAACAACAGTCAAACCATAAGCAAAGTGGTTATTAGTGACACCTAGACAGCCCTTGACCTCAACAAGTCAAAAATGCAATGTTGAGCGACAGTGTCTATCTTTCAATTCATATCAAAGCAATATCAAATGCTGTTGTGTATTTCAAAGTACTACCCTCGTTATTAATTCCAAAGCCTAGAATTTTAACTGCTGTTTTGACAATGAAGTATGAATTTTTGGTTAAATTTTGTTCAAGGATATATATGCAAACACACACACATTAATCCAAAATCTTGGTTGATTCATAATGAACAACCACATTATGGTCGGAATAGACACTGTTTTGAACCTTTTTTTTAAAAAAAAAACTTCATTTCCATCAGGATGTCGATGGCCAAGAATGATATCATCTGTGGCTATTTCATATCAAATTTGTTGTCAAATGTACTTTGCTGTGACATCTCCAAGGGTATTTCTTTGATTTTGGAGGAAAAACCCTGGCCTTACCGAAGGGGAAAATAAGCGCGGAATGAATGATTTAGAGGAAAAGTCAGAAAATATCAACATAACATTTAGCATGTTCATATTGTCTCTATCAAATGACAGTACAATTCATCTAGGAGCATTTCATGCAGTTCTGATAGTTTAATTGTGTTTTTCTTGTGTGTTTTGTCTACAACTGCATAACTCTTACTCTAAAACTATAAACATGTCATCTATGAGTTTCCATAAAACCCCATTATAAATCAGAAAGGCCTACATGTACGTCTCGCATTTTTGCGATGACAATGGCATGAATGGCAAGATCCATTTTAGTTTGTGGAAAAACTAATTAACCCTTCGCTTGCTGAATTTTAAAATACATTTCTCCTTCTTAACCCATGCCCTGTTGTATAATTACATATATCTTCACGGTGTACAAGAATATTGCTGTGCCATCACTGCTGTGGAGTGCACTGGTTGCACAATCAACTTGTAAATAGTGCAGACCCTGATGAGACAGCTCCTGCAGGAGCTGTCTCATCTGGGTCTTCACTATTTACAGGTAGGTATATTGACGTGAATAGCAAGCGAAGGGTTAAATCCATGGTAGAGAGTAATACGCATTACCCCTTTGCATACAAGCAGCAGAAATCCAAATGCCCAGACCGGGATTCGAACCTCAGCGGTGAGGGGCTAAGCGATCGTCAGTCGAAGACCGTAACCACTCGGCCACGGAAGTCCCATCGTACCGTGCAAACCTTTTAGCAAGTTCTAAATTTCGGGCTTGCAGGTACGCAGTCTATACGGTTACAAGTGCATAGGATACAAATTATGACAACAGAAGCCTTACTGTTTCAGCTTGAACAAGAATATATTAGTGCTCATTCATGGTAGAACTTACGTTTACGGTACTTTTAAAGGCGTATGTGACAATGGTTTATGCGCAACTCTGTGCACATGTGAAATATTTTACGCGGGTAATGTAAATAAGAGCACCGTGGAAATATTTACCACACACCGAGTAAAGTAATACACAATCACTGTTGAATTGATGTAAAACACAATGTCTAGGTCTAAATCAGGTAACTAGATAAAGATTTACGGGCGATTCAATGACTGTTTATTTACTGACTTATTCTTTAAACTTGTATACGTAACATGATGAAGTTGATGACATTGCGCGTGTAGGCGTAGGATTAGCAGATGACATTTTCAGCAATAGGAATCGGGTTATATACAGTTTAAGGATCATTGTAAAACAAATCTGTATACTTGTTAGTATAATCTTATTTTATTTATCAACATTTCTGCATTTTTTCATAAACATAGATGGCTTATAATGGTGCACAATGTTGAGATTTGCACTTCTCATTAGATACAATAGTGCAGTGTCTGACTTAACCATGGTATATTGAAAAATATAGCACGGGTAGTTCCCATTTTTATTTCTTTATGTTGATCTGTCTGCTAGAACATTCCTTATTTACACAATTTCCATTTTTCATTCGTCAAATTACCTCCATTTTGGTATTTGTTTGTCACGAAATAAATGCTTAAAATTTTGTAATTCTGAAACCTAAACATTTATTTTACTTGTAAGACATAAATGGATGTGTTTCAAATAAAATTATATACATATATATTTTGCAGCTGATTCTTACATATTTGTTGATTCTCCCATGTTGTTTAGAAAAACAGGTATTTAGCCACAACCATCCATTAAAAGGACCGTTAATGGCCATGTTCAAAGGATCATATCTCGGAAAAAAGCACGGTGACCCCATAAAATTTAGTGGCATTTCAATGGGTAAACCATAAACTTCAAGATCGAATTTATACTATTTGAACGTCCGGTTTTATAATACACATGATACCTAGTTCGTATGAAACTTTTAGCCTGCTGAGCAAATTATTTTACAGAATGTATCACCTACATTTTCAAATATCAAGCTATAATCAATTTGTCTACCAAAATTTAATCAGGGTGTCAAACAGTTTGGATCCTTATGAGACGCCGAGTTACTCGGCGTCTCATCTGGATCCAAATTGTTTGCATACGTAACCACTCATCCGTCCATAGCAGGCTAAAGGTTAATGACCTAGTTGTCTAATGCCGGCTGTACAAACAATGAGCATATCGATGCCGCAGTTTACCAAAAGTGTGGCCTTAATCAAGACTGAGTATGTTTCCTTTTGTCTGCCTATATGTTCCAACCATCAGCTATGTATTGTCATACAACGTATACCTTTATAGAAGAAGCAAATTCTAATTTAATGTGATCTAGACAGGTCAACAACAACACAAAGGAAAGTACATGTATGAGCCATGCAGGAAACAACGCATACAAAACACACAACCGCCCAAACAGCACCACGAAGACAAACAGCAAATGTACATGTATATACAAGTTTAATTATATTTGAGAAATTGATATTACAAAAGACCGTTATGTAAGATTACTGCATAGTAACTCGCTCTGCAGGAAAGGCTATTACAAGACAAAGCTTCACGCAAATGAATAATTAGCATTGACGTCGTAAAAGGATTTCGTATTCACATATAAGTATTAGAAGCGAATGTCGTCAGCATGTCTTTTATATTAAGACAAAGGACAATCACCAAAAATACTTCTAGTAGGCACTCCAGGAAGATAGGACAATACAAAAAGTGTGTTACAGTCTCAAATGTAATGATACAGTATATAGCCGGGTACTAACGACACGTTGTATTAACGAACAATTCAGGACTGTTTAAGAAGGTTGTAGTTTAATGCAGGACGAATGTCATGCAGAAAGCTCCGAAAGAAACTTTCTGCATGACATTCGTCCTGCATTAAACTACAACCTTCTTAAACAGTTTCGAAATGCGTAAATCTACAACCTTTCTGAAAGACCGATATTGACACTAATTTAACTAGGGGTTTTACTGTAATAAAATACACCCTCTATACACCCTCTATACAAAGGCCACTAAACGTGTCAAATAGTTGCGTTTTAAGACGAATGGTAGATCGATCCATTACCTCATGAATATTTATGTAGGGAATAATGAACATTGATTAGATATACATTTATAATTGCATATGAAAGCCTGGGGTTTGTTTGGCTATGGCAGAAAATAGTCAGATTTATTCAGTTTCATAAATGCAGCTGGTTCCGATTATACGGCCCCATCAGATGTCTGATCTGGGATCTGATACATGTTTACTGTGACATAAATGCAACAGGAAGACCCTAATAAGATATTGTATTGTAATGTTCTGCTTTAATGTGTGTATCTACTCTGTAACATTTTACAGGTCTGATGCCAGTTTTTAAGAAAGAAATAACACTTCAACTGAATTGAATGTTTTCTGGCCCTTTCGTTCGTTACTGAAATGTTTTCCTCCGCCCCTTTCTGGGATTTGTTTTACAGAATCTATAAATAGTTGTGACCAGTGTGTGTAGCGTGTACTGTGCAGTTAACACTTACCATGTCAGTGGTCGTTGATGAGTGCTGATCTGATGGTAATGCCCGACTGTTAGTAGTGGGGACAGCGAATTGCCCGCTGAAATCTTAAATTCAATAACCTCTATAATTGTTTTAAATTAGAATCTGTCTTCCGTGGTCATCGACAATAGGTCTAAGTATGGATATGTAATACAGGTCAAAAGTAGTGTAAAGAACTCCTATATTAGCTTTTCGCCTTAGTCTTGTCCTTATGTTTGCCTTATTCTTATTATTTAAGCAACCACCTGCTTATTAAAAATCCTATATTTAATATATGAATGGACGCGTAGGACAGGTTCTACTGTATATATAACGTAATTCTATGTAACAAGTATCGATTGTAAGATATATAACCGAATAATATTATGTAAAAATACGTGAATATATGCACCAACGACACAAATGTTCATGTTTTATTATTCCATTTGTTGTCCTGATAGAATCTCGTTTGGAATATTCAACTACAGTTTTGATCTTGTTATTTTTATTTTAATTTGTAACTGTAGTTTCTATGTCTCTGAACTAGAAAACACTCACTGCATCGCCTGTTTCAACATTTTATATTTAGTTAAAGCTCTTATAAGTTTGTCCCGTTTTGCGACGTAAAATGAATATACGTTTTTAGAATTTGATGAAGAGCTCAATGTGCAGTGCACAAATTGATTCAATAATGAAAAAAGTACAAATGAGACACGTTTGAACAGAAGGAGTCAGAATTGGGAGAGGAGGTCAATTATGTTGTCAATATATGGCCGGACGTCTCTCTTTGATGGGGGTAAGCAAAACTTCGTAACAGTTCTGACATCAGTTGTGTTTGGAGTTTCGTGGAGATGTCAAAATACAGTTAAACCTGTCTTAAGCGTCTGTCAAAACGTGGTTTAATTATAGTAGTTTAATACATAAACTTCTATATTGCTTGTGCCCTGCATTAAGCAACCACCTGCTGTTAAAGACTCCTATGTTCAATAAACGAATGGCCACTGGGGCAGGTTCGACTATGCAAAAACCAACATTGTTGAGAAACCTGTCTTGCAAACTGTTTAGACCAAGAAGACACGCCGTGTAAATCGGCGTCATCGAAACTGTTTGACACCGGTTATGTGTGTGTAATGAATTAAAGAAAAAAACATTTTGAAACCTGAAACAGCTGATAATTTCGACAGATTAATCTATTTGGCACAGAAAGCGTTGACTGGTGTTGTACAGTACTATCGTATCAATAGACCGATAGCAAAAGCAATCAAGCAACTTTCGATTATTCATAGAATAAATAAAACATCTGATCATTTATTAACTATAAGCTTTGTATGGAAGACAATTGTTCTGTTAGACATTCCAAGTAATAAACTTAATATATACATTGTTAACAGCATCAGGACGTACGTTTACTGCGTTTTAGTAATACATGTATTATATAACTAAACATTATCTCTATTGTAGGAAGAATTCACGAAATAGCAGTCTACATTATACACAATTACAAACAACGTGACCATGCGCTTTCTGTGTAGCGGTATGTAAACACCATTCTAGCCCTCTGATAAGCTGCATTTGTCTCTGTCTCTTTGTGTGTGTCTCTCTCTCGGTCACTGTGTTTGTGTGTCTCTCTGTCTCTGTCTGTCTGTATATCTGTATTTCTGTCTGTATGTGTCTCTGTTTCTGTTTCTCTCTCTACCTCTCTCTCTGTTTCTCTCCACCTGTCTACTTCTCTGTCCCTGTGTCTCTGTGTCTGTCCCTTTGTCTTTCTGTCTCTTGCTGTCTCCCTGTCCATATCACTGTCTGTCTATCTGTCTCTGTATCTATCTTTTTTTCTGTCCTGCTCTCTACCTGTGTCTCGATCTCTCTGTCAATTTCTCCCTGTCTATGTCTATGTCTGTGTCTCTCTCCCGGTCTCTCTCGGTATTTATACATATATTGTGACACACATGTTGTCACATTTACATATTCCAGATGATTTGAATGTGTGTGTTTGTATCTCTCTCTACCTCTCTCTCTCCCTCTCCCACTCTCTCCTTATACATGTCTCTGTCTGACTTTCTCTCTGTATCTATCTGTCTCTCTATGTTTGTCTGTCCCTCTGTGATTCTGTATTTCTGTCTGTCTGTCTGTTTCTGTCTTTATCTCTCTCTGTGTCTCTCGGTTTGTCTGTCCCCCTCTCTCTCTCGCGCGCTGCGTGTGTGTCTCTCTGTGTCTCTCTCTATCTCTCAAATTGTCTCTCTGTCTTTCTGTCTCTCTTCTGTCTCTCTGTCCATGTCTCTGTCTGTATATCTGTATCTATCTCCTCTCTGTCCCGCTCTATCTCTGTGTCTCAATCTCGCTGTCTCTGTCTATCTCACACTGTCTATTTCTCTATCTGTGTGTCTCTCTCTCCCCCGGTCTCTCTCAGTCTTTATACATATATTGTGACACACATATTGCCACATTTACATATTCCAGCTGATCTGAATGTGTGTGTTTGTATATCCCCATCTCTATCTCTCCTTCTCTCTCCATCTCACTCACTCTCTCTCTCCTTGTACCTGTCTCTGTCTGTATTTCTCTCTGTGTGTATCTGTCTGACAGCTTGTCTGTCTCTCTGCGTGTGTGTCTCTCTATGTCTCTCCATATGTCTCTCTTTAATTGTCTATCTGTCTTTCTGTCTCTCGCTGTCTCTCTCTCTCTCTCCGTCCAAATCTCTGTCTGTCTTTTTGTCTCTGTCTCTATCTCTCTGTCTCTGTATGACTATCTCTCTCTCTCTCTCTCTCTCTATGCGTGTGTGTCTCTCTGTGTCTGTCTGTCTCTCTCTGTCTCTCTTATTGTCTCTCTGTATTTCTGTCTCTCTTCTGTCTGTCTCTCTCTCTCTCTGTGTCCATGTCTCTGTCTGTCTATCTGTCTCTGTCTCTATCTCCGCTCTGTCCCGCTCTATCTGTGTATCTCGATCTCTCTGTCTCTGTCTCTCTCACCCTGTCTGTGTCTGTGTGCGTGTCTCTCACCCGGTCTCTCTCAGTCTTTGTACATACATTGTGACACACATATTTTTACATTTACATATTCTAGCAGATCTGAATGTGTGTGTTTGTATATCCCCATCTCTCTCCCTCTCCCTCTCCTTGTACCCGTCTCTGTCTGTCTTTCTCTCTTTGTGTATCTGTCTGTCTCTCTGTCTGTCTCTATGTGCCTCTGTATTTCTGTATGTCTGTCTGTTTCTGTCTCTTTCTCTGTATCTCTGTCTCTCTGCCCCCTCTCTCTATGTCTGTCTCCCTCTGTCTCTCTCTGTGTGTGTCTCTCATTCTCTCTGTCTCTCTCTCTGTCTCTCTAATTGCACATATATTGTCACACATATACTGTAACATTTACATATTCCAGCTGATCTAAATTAGCACATCTAGTAACACCTTTATAAATCTTGAAATCAGTATTTAGTCAAGATTATATAAAGGATTCATTACAGATGAATGCGAATGTAAGATTCCGTTTATCACACAACCCTTAAAAGTGATTCTTCACACCTTTGTCAACCGAGTTGAACAATAACAGAGGCTGCTGTATAGGCGCTGTCTGATTTGGGTCAGCTCTGTCTGCGTATGAAATTATAATAGATCTTACTTTATAGATTCTACAAATACCATCCGCTCGTGTGTAGATAGGTAATTATACGCATTCATTATTTCTTATATGAATATACAAAAGGGGAATTGATACATTTAAATGTCGCATTCTTTGGTGATTTTAACCCTTAGAGCGCTAGGTTCTAATATTTGACGCCTCCCTCTTTGATATTTAGTAACCTAACCATCTACGCAATAGTTTGCCTACATGTCTTTTATATTTATCATCTGGGTCTGCACTATTTGAAAATGACTGATATATCTTTCCCCGCATACATAGGGCTAGAATAGGCAGTGGTATTTTTTCGTTTGTTTTGGGATATAAATTTTATGTAAAGTAACGTAGACTCAGCTCAAAGACTATGAAATTATGTCCCTGATTTAGATCTGCGTTGTTATTGTTCTAAGTGTATTTGGTTTGCCCAATTTAACATATTTAATGCAATAAAATCATATTTATGTAGACGATACTTAGTTTATCGTGAAATTGAAAATGGATTTATATTCCTTCACCTAGCAAATGTGAAATATCAAAGTTTTATAAAGTCAGATTATGGTATTACGTTGTATTGAATATCCTAAATGTAAATTCAAACCTTACCTGTATTTATGACGTCAGAACTTAAGTGTTAAGGTACGAACGATGTATAATATAAAAGCAAATGCTTAATTTAGAATTCGTGGATTAAACAAGACTGGTCCTTATGAACTACATAACTGATCCATCGTCCTGCTAATGACACCATAGGGGTTTCTTTGTATGGATCAAAGTGCATTGTTGCGTGCACAGAACACCCGGGTAGAACCACCGACCTACCGCAAGCCACCTTTTTATAGATTAAGCAAGGCATTTAGTGAGCGCATTCTAAAAAAATACTATAACTTAATATAGCACAAATGTACTTGCAATGTTAAGAAGTTTCCTCAGTATAATTGTTAGATATTGTATACAGTAAAACCTTTCTATACCGGAATTCTAGGGGAGACTAATTTAGATACTTTTATGTTGGTGGTTGTTTAATACAGGGTATATGTCATCCAGAAAGCTTCTCTGCATTAAGCTGCCAACTGTCTCCAGGACCGATATTTATACATAATTGAACGTCGGGTTGAGAGATTATTTACTGTATATGTCATTAGAAAATTGAAGGACTGTCACAAGGAAGTACGATAAAATAAAACAAACTTAGTTTATTGGGTGAACACGAACTAACGAGTACATGTAAATGGAAAAGTAGTAAAATCAAGCAGGCAAAGCCACATGCAAGACGCAACCACCACCAAAACACCGATAGACAGCATGACACACACACACACACACACACACACAACCACACACCCAAACGCACACACACACACACACACACACGCGCGCGAAATGAACACAGAAAACACCAAAAGACACACAAGAACCAGGGACAAACGTTCCACACATGAACAAATCACAAGCACAAAGACGCAAGGCAAACAAAAGGAAGGGTGACAAAGAGAGTACCGCCTTGGCACCGTCAGTAGCAAAAACACCACTGGGGGTTTAAACCGGTTTACGGACGTCCTAACCTCACACTTCTCTCAAAGTCACCCTAGCTTTACAAATATTGTAAATAAAGGCATCCCCGCTGGACTTACCCACAACATAGACGACGGTGAACACAGGACAACATGTAAAACATAGCATAATAACTGTGACAATCCGTCAAATATGTACTCAATGACTTTGCTGAAGTCAGAGCACCTGCAGGTAAGCCGTTAAGGGCACGACAGGGAAAAAGTAATACATGAGTCTGGTAAGCTCCTCCTGTATCCAAGTTTAAGAGTATACCATCATAGAGTACTACCCTCGGCCTGTCATCGCGCAAGCAAAGAGGGAAGCGTAGCTACCGACTGTAAAAGGGTCGATAACCAAACATGCAGTGCGTTGCAATATAATGGGATCATAACCTTTCTTTTTAAATGTTTTAATGCGTTTTATAAACAAATCATGAAAATGGATATGACCCCGAATTTTCCTAAGTTTGTAGATAACATCCCCATAAAAACCTTTTTAACGACGATATAAAACTAGAAGAGATGGTTATAAATGTACAAAATATGTTTTCATCGAATTGTTATGTCTATTGACCTTATATAGCAGACACGTTCGATTACCAGTTGTATTTTTTCAGTCGCAGAATTGTTTATAAATAGATTGTATCAACTTAATGGCCAAACATAGTTCTTTCTCGTTCAAAACAATCTAATCCTTCGTTATAGTAAAGTCATTTAAATTCATATTATTTGAACAAAAGACATAGCGTATATCCAATAATTACTTAGTGCAATAGTAAGAGGTGTATCTGTTGCAATTTTATTTCTACTAGATCAACAATTAAATATCTTGTTAATGGTAGAGTGCTAGTGTGAAGATTAATTCTGATTTAGACTGAAACTCATCTAATATTATATATGTTCTAACATGAAATGCGCTACGCTGTGTCATTAAATATGTAGGTCAGACGGGCGTACTCTAAAAAATTTGTGGAAACATTTACCGCTGCAGGTGTAACGAAGTAAAGTGACCCCCATTGAATACTTACCCCCGGTAACTATTCTTCAGAAAAATCGACCCATTTTCTGAAAATACCGACTCCCTCTGAAAATTAGTGACCCCTCTCCGCGATATCTATAGAATATTGACCTCCGCCCCAACTATTACTAACAAATTATCAACCATTGCAAATACTTGAATACCTAATATTGCTGTGGCTGCAGCTTTGTTTTTGTTGTTGTCGCTACAGCATCGGGTAGCATTTGTAGGGCGGGTATGTGTGTGTGTGTGTTTGTGTGTGTGTTTGTGGGGTGGGTCGTTTAAACGAATTTTAACGCATACGCCTTTTTATTTAGAAACTGTGAGTATTTTGAAAAATGTTGACACTAGTAGAAGAGTGACAGTGGTGTAAAAGTTGTGGTGACTTTTGTTGAAATACTAGAATGAGAAGAAGATGTAAAACAAGAGGAAGAATGAGAAATAGTAGTAGTTGTATTAGTAGAAGTAGTGGTAGTGGTAATATAACTTATTTTAAGGGGACATCTACAATGCATGTTTAGTATAACGACCTTTTCTATGCGATAGCATAAATGGTTCTATATTTCTTACAGCGAATACCCTTACTTGTCAGGGTCAAGTGTTTTAAATCTTTACAGTAAGTAACCTCTTCTTTTTATAAAGGCAAACACTATTACTTGTGTATTTTGTTTTGTATCCTTTAGTAATAATTCACAATATAATCGAACTCGAACACAAATTAACTTCAATTGAATATAAAAGGATAAATGTAGATGGTTTGGCAGACTGTTTTGAAACTGAACAGGTGCTTTTGTTTTCGATGCCATTCATTTGACTTACTAGGCAGCCACAAATAGGCGACGATCATACAGGGAAAACCATATTCTCTAGGTTATGTTATGAATAGAATATAACATTCGTCTTTATGATTTACGGATTTATTAAACCCGTCCTTTTAGACAAAAATAAACATGCGTCACATCGTGGCTGTTGTCGTTTTCTACAAGGCTCGTTTAAAACAAAAATAAAAACAATTATGAACAACTCAACTGATGTTTATTTATCTGCAGACGCAAATGGCCTGTTGCAAATGTACAGACTATATTGCTTTGGTATATGCCACACGTGATTGACCTTTTTAAGAAAATCAACAATAACTGACACACTTCTCTATAAACGAAATTGTATTTTGATAGGGTGTTGTGAATGCGTAGGTGCGTGCGGTAGGGTTTTAATTTGTGAGTGATTGTGTACTTATGTGTGCACGTGTGTGTGCGTGCGCGCGCGTGTATGTGATTTTCTGTAGGAACAATGATAACAAGTAGTATTACTTGGCGTCCATGGTTCCAAATATCATGAATTAGGGTCAGCATTTTTTAAATACTAATTTAGGGTCAATTTTCTTCAGAAAAAACGGTACCATTTCTATAAAGAAAACCGGGGGGTGGGGGGGGGGGGGGGGGGTGGTAAATTAACATTGCGCGCATTGGTCATGATATCTTAAACGGGGCTCATAATGATATGACTTGGGGACACTACATCTGTAACAACAATGACGGAGGTTAAATATTTTTCGATTTACCTGAAATCCTTTCTTTAATGTATACTTGAGGTAGATTAAAGTTGCTGGCGTTGTTAAAAATATCACGAACGTGGGCCAAAGCATTATGACCGGGGTTTAAAAAATACTGACCGGGGTCGATATTCTTCAGAAAAGCTGACCCCCTTCCTTTCTACAAAATACTTGGGTTAAGTACTTTTAAAATTAAGCGTCGCAGTGTTCATTATACAATAAACAAGGTTCAATAATTCTATGATCGGGGGTCACTACATCTGTAATAATTATGACCAAGGTTAAATCTTTTTTCGATTAAAATTAACCTTTCTTTAAAATATACTGGAGGTAGATTAAGTTAGGTTAGTTGGAGTTGTTCAAAATATCATGAACGATTGTTAAAGCACTATGATCGGGATTTGTTCGAAATATTATGAATACTGGTCAAAATACTACTACTAGGGGTCACTATTTTTGAAAAGTACTGACCGGGTCGATATTCTTCGGAAAAAATGAACCCCCTTGCTTATAACAAAATGCTTTGGTTCAAGTAACATTGCGCGTATTGGTCATGATATAATTAATACGGTTCAAATGCCTATGACCGGGGGCCACTACATCTGCAAGGTTAAATATTTTTCGATTCACATGAAATCTTTTCTTTCAAAGTACTGGAGGTTGATTAGGTTTGTGAGTGTTATTAGAAATATCAGGAACGTCGGTCAAATTACTATGAGCGGGGTGTGTGGGGGTCACTATTGACAAAATACTGAGAGCATTGGTCATGCTGTAATAAACAGCTCAAAATGCTATGAAAATTAGGTCAAAGTACCATGATCGGGGGTCAGCTTTTTTCCCTAAAAAAAAGCAAACCCCCAAACCGGGGGTCGATATTCTTCAGAAAAAAGTGACCCCATTTCTATACTATACCAGTGGTCAAGTAACATTGCGCGCATGATATATGTGATATAACAGGACTCAAAATGATAGACCGGGTGTCACTACATCTGTAACTCTTATGACCGAGGTTAAATATTTTCAAAATGACGTGAAGCCTGTTTTTAAAAATCATACTTGAGGTAGATTAAAAATATTTTAAATATCACGAACGTAGGTCAAAGCAATATGACCGGGGGTCACTAATTTTTAAAACAATAATGACCGGGGATCGATATTCTCCAGAAAAAGTGATCCCCTTTCTACAAAACGCTTGGGTTAAATTAACATTGAGCGCATTAGTCATTTTACAATAATCAGGATTCAAAATGATTTGAACGTGGGTCACTACTTCTGTTAGAATTAAGACCAAGGTTAAATATTTTCCGATGAAGGTTAAACCGTTTCTTTAAAATATACTAGAGGGAGATTCAGTTTGCGGCGTTGTTCGAATTATCAAGAACGTTGGTCAAAGCGACTGGTGTCACTATTTGTTTAAAATACTGACCTTGGGTCGATATTCTTCATAAAAAATGACCCCATTCTTTTCTACAAAAAAGTTGGGCTCAAATGACATTGCGCGCATCAGTCATGAGGCACTAAGCAGGGCTCAAATTGCTATGACCGGGGTTCACTACATCTGTTTGAATTATGATCAAGAAAAACCTGTTTTTCGATTCACGTGAAACCCTTTCTTTAATAATACTGGAGGTAGATTAAGTTTGCGAATGTTGTTCAACATATGGACGTGGATCAAAGCACTATGATCGGGGCCACTAGCTTTATAAAAATACTAACCGGGGGTCGATATTCTTCAGAAAAATATGACCCCTTTCTTTTCTACAAAAAAGTTGGGTTCAAACGACATTGCTCGCATAGGTCATGATACACTAAGCAGGGTTCATATTACTATGACCGGGAGTCGCTACATCTGTAATAATTATGACCAAGGTTAAATAGTTTTCGATTAAGGTTAACCCTTTCTTTAAATTATACTGGATGTAGATTAATTTTGCGGGAGTTGTTCAACATATCATGAACGATTGCCAAAGAACTTTGACCGGGGTCGCTATTCTTTAAAAATTAAAATTCTTTAAAATAAACCGCTCTAATTGCTATGACTGGGGCTACTACATCTGTAAGAATTATGACCAAGGTTTTTTTTTTCATTTCACGTGATACATTTTCTTTAGAAAATACTGTAGGTGGTATAAGTTTGCGGGAGTTGTTCAACATATCATGAACGTGTGTCAAAGCACTGTAATCGGGGGTTGCTGACCGGGGTTGATTTTCTTCAGAAAAAGCGACCCCCTATGTACAAAATACTAGGGTTCAATTAAAGTGCGCGCATTAGTCATGGTTTAATAAACACCGCTCAAATTGCTATGACCGGGGTTCACTACATCTGTAAGAATTATGACCAAGGTTAAATAGTTTTCGTCTAAAGTTAAACCCTTTCTTTAAATTATACAGGAGGTAGATTAAAATTTCAAAAATGAAACATGCAGGAAACACCACATACAAAACAAACAGTCGCCCGAACAGCAACACAAGGAAATAGCAAATGTACATTACTATAAAAATATCAAGAGACGCACAAAGACAAAACAAACATACAATAGGGGAAAGATTGCAGTACCACCTTGGAACGGTCAGTGACAAAAGTCACTGGGGGTTAATTCGGTTTATGGGCGCCCACCCTCACACTTATTCCATCCCCACCCTAAACGACACACAGTGTAAATAAACGTATCCCCTCTCCGACTAATCTACAACAACCGCGATGGCAAATACAGTGGTAACGTGCATGTATAACGAAAACATTTAAGTGAACAAACTGTATCAACCTATCGCTAGTGTACTCAATGATTGAGGTGCAAACAGAGTAACTGTAGAAAAGTAATAAAGGGTACGACAACAACGAAAAAGTACAGATATCCGACGTTCTCCTTCCGTTTCTGGATTTAACCCTTCGCTTGCTGTTCACGTCAATATACTTACCTGTAAATAGTAAAGACCCTGATGAGACAGCTCCTGCAGGAGCTGGCTCATCAGGGTCTGCACTATTTACAAGTTGATTGTGCAACCAATACATTCCACAGCAGTGATTGCACGGCGATATACTTGTACACAATGTAGATATATTTAATTATACAACAGGGCATGGGTAAAGAAGGAGAAATGTGTTTTAAAATTCAGCAAGAGAAGGGTTAACCCATTACATCATAGGCTATTTTTAGATACAACCTCTTTGAATTAATCTACCAAAAAGGAGCATTAATAAGAAAAAAGGAAAATTTTAGAATTTTGTAGTTTGAAACCATTGTGATAGAGCATATGCTCCTATAGGAGCAAATACTCTTATTTATTACAATGGTTTCTCAAAGTGACTTTTACAGAGTCATCAAAAGTCATCAATATGAGGGAAAGGGTTAAGAGGTCGCCTTCATAGAGTACTAAACATTTCTTGTTGGCGTACATGCAAAGAGGCCAGCGTGATTGCCAACTGTAAAAAGGTTGACAACCAAACATGCAGTATGTTGTAGTACTACAGGATCATATCCCTTTTTAATGAATTTTTAACATATTTGATGAACAAAGTGAGAAAATGGGTATGTCCAATAATTTTCGAAGTTTGTAAATAACATCACCATAAAATTCAGGATGTGAAATACCGTGTCGCAGAAGCGCCTTGAGATTACATTGGTACTTGCCAATAAGCGAGAGAGTTCGATAGTAAAATTTAGATAAAGGTTTTCTTAGTTTATGGTATCTATATCTTTGCTTAAGCAGTTTTTCAATTAAAATGAGATTTCGACTGTTAAAATCGTCAATAGATGAACAAGCTCTAGCAACACGAATATGTTGATTAATAAACTCCGTAAGATGGAGCACGGGGAAATCCCCATCAAGATGAGGAAAATTTACAATATTAAAATCAAAATAATTTTTTTTTCATATGTTTTAGACGAAACAATTCCAGTATCAATTTTAAGGTCTAGATCAAGAAACGCTGTATAATTGTCGGACGGGTTAGCTTTATTCAATCTGAGTTCTTTAGGATAAATTGTAGGAATCAGTGCATTAAAGAAAGGGTTATCTAAGTTAAAAATATCATCCAAATATCGACAAGTTTCATTGAAGGCTTTTATAACAACTTCTTGTGATTGAAGATTCAAACGCAACATGAAATCTCTCTCATAGCAGTACAAAATCAGATCTGGGACAAGTGGTAGTGCAGAATTCGTACCCATAGGAATACCAATTACCTGACGGTATATTGCATTCCCAAAATGTACAAATATGTTATCCAAAAGAAAGGTTAGTGATTCGCAAACTTCTGAGCACGTCCAATTGGTGTAATATTTCATTTGCTCGTCAGTAAAGAAAGCTCTTTCAGCATTACATGCCAGGAATGATGTTTTTTTCTCGAGCAAATACTTTCTGGACTAAGTTAGTAAGCTTATCCTTAATTAAAATATGAGGAAGAGTTGTTTACAGAGTGGAAAAATTGTACGTGCTTACAGTAGATGCAATATACCTTTTGTTTTTTAAGAGTTCTTACTAGACCAGAAGAGATTTAATCCAGAAGTTTCACAAGTCTTATCACAGTAGAATTTTACATGTTCCTTTACCTTCGTTAAACAAGAAGTCAAAAGTATAGACCATTTAGTAGTTGTACATGAACAAGGATTTGCAATGAAACGCGCTTTATATGGGTTTTTTATGTAGTTTTGGTAACCAATACATTGCAGGAAGTTTACGTTGTGTAATTTTAATATCGGTTCATAGCTGTTCACACTTTTTGACATGGTCTGAAACGATGGTATTTTCGTCAGTAGTGACTGAAATGAATGACTTGGTATTAATAATTTCCTGCATCAAGACATCGATATAATGTACTCGTCAAATAATAATCACATTATTCGATGCCTTATCAGCAAGAACAAAAACGTATTTTGAATGGAAACCCTTTTTAAGATGTCTAAAAGAAATTCTAGGTTCAGGTAGAAGAAGGTGTTTATTAGAGCTATAAAAGGAAATGCGTTTGTCAATTATATCAAAAAATAGTTTTTTCCAACTAGAAAGAGCCTTAGACTCAACATGTTCTCTTCGACACCATTTAATGCTAACATTTTGTAAAGCCTCCGCAATCTGAACACGACAAGAGTTAAAATCTATCAAGGATGGTATTCTATTTGAGACCTTTATTCAAAAGAGATCGTAGACGTTTATCTTTAATTATCTAAAAATTACCAGTACTCACATGACCAGCCGGGGAATAGCAACATTTTGAGGTGGCGCAATATCAATTATCAGGAATATTATCATTAATATTAAGGTCGGCCACAATTTTATTACAGTTGAAAATTGTATTTCTGATGGGTTTGTTATATTTGTAGCTGATGATAGGTGGTTCTGTATTTTTAAAGTATTTAGGAATAGTGTCAATTACATTTCCTGAAAGGATCTGATCTAAAAATACTTTTATGGGCTTGCTCGTCAATTTCTTTTAATGAAGATACAGATAAGGAGGAAAGTATAGAAAGCATGGCATGTTTACCAGAAGTTAGACGTAAAGTATGTAGATCAAGAATAGTCATTTTCAAACGAGATTTTCGTCTAATATTACAATTTTTGCGAATGCCATGTTATCGAGATTTGTGTTTTCTTATAGAAAAACTTGAAACATATCTATATCAGGTTCTTTCAAAATATTTCCAGTCTGGTAAATATTATCATTCAATCCTAAAGGAAAAGGTGTTTGCAATTTTTTGATCCAATTTAATTCAGATATAAATCTAGCTTTCGATTTAAAGCTACTAGTAGCATCCTTATTACATGTTATATGCTTAACAATTTGTACTAAAACATCTGAAAAAGAATGGCCAGATTTCCGAGAGTGTTGGTATAAAATAAAATTTAGTTTACGATTTCGACACTGATATGCATGCTCACGAAATCGAGTCTTCAAAGCACGTCCTGTTTGTCCTAGGTACTATATACCTAGGTACTGTATAAGTTTGCGGGAGTTGTTCAACATATCATGAACGTGTGTCAAGGCACTATGACCCGGGGTCGCTAGTTTTTAAAAAATACTGACTGGGTCGATATTATTCAGAACATGTGACCCCTATGTACAAAATATGTGGGTTAAATTAGCATTGCGCGAATTTGTCATAATATAATAAACAACAGCACAAATAGCTATAACCGATGGTTACAACTACATCTGTAAGAATTATTACCAAAGTTAAATAGTTTTTGATTAAAGTTAAACCCTTTCTTAAAAATATACTGTTTGCGGGCGTTGTTCAAATATCAAGAACGTTGGTCAAAGCACTATGAATGGGGGCACTATTTTTGTAAAAAATACTGATCCGGGGTCGATATTCTTAAAAGAAATTACCCCTTCTTTTCTACAAAAAAGTTGGGTTCAAATGACAATGTGCGCATCGATCATGATGCACTAGGCAGGGCTGAAATTGATATGACCGGGGTTTACTACATCTGTTAGAATAATGACCATGGAAAAAAAATCGATTCACGTGAAAAACTTTCTTTAAAATACTGGAGGTAGATTAAGTTTGTGAATGTTGTTCAACATATCATGAACGTTGATCAAAGTATTATGACCAGGGGTCATTATGTTTTACAAAATACAAACCGGGGGTCAATATTCTTCTGAACAAATGATCTCCTTCTTTTCTACAAAATATTTGGATTCAAATGACACTGCTCGCATCGTTCTGATACACTGAGCAGGGCTCAAATTGCTATGACCTGGGTTTTCTACATCTGTAAGAATTATGACCAAGGTTAAATATTTTTCGATTAAGGTTAACCCTTTCTTTAAATTATACTGGAAGTAGATAAAGTTTTGCAGGAGTTGTTCAACATATCATGAACGAGTGCAAAAGCACTATAGCCGTGAGTCGCTATTTTTTGAAAACTACTGACCGGGGTCGATATTCTTTAGAAAAGGTGACCCCCTATGTACAAAATACTTGAGGTCAATGAACATTGCGCGCATTAGTCATGGTGTAATAAACAACGCTCAAATTGCTGTGACCGGGGGTCACTACATCTGTAAGAATTATAACCAAGGTTAAATATGTTTTAATTAATTCACGCGCCATTAAGAAACCCTTTTTTAAAATTATACTGGAGGTAGATTAAGTTTGCGGGTGTTCAACATATCATGAACGTGTGTCAAAGCACCATGACCGATGTCGCTGATTTTTAAAAAAAACAACAACAACACCAAACTCTGACCGGGGGTCTATATTCTTCAGAAAATGTGACCCCCTATGTACAAAATACACTGGTGCAATTAACATTGTGCGCATTAGTCATAATATAATAAAAAAAAACCCAGCTAAAATGGCTATAACCGACCATGGTTAAATAGTTTTCTATTAAAGTTAAACCGTTTCTTTAAATTATACTGGCGGTAGATTATGTTTGCGGGAGTTGTTCAACATATCATGAACGAGTGCCAAAGCACTATCACTATTTTTAAAAGGTCGATATTCTTCAGAAAATGTGACCCCCTTTATACAAAGTACTAGAGTCCAATTAACATTGCGCGCATTAGTCCTGATATAATAAACACCACTCAAATTGCTATGACCTGGGGTCACTACATAAGTAAGAATTATAGCCACGGTTAAATAGTTTTCGTCTAAAGTTAAACCCTTTCTTTAAATTATACAGGAGGTAGATTAAGTTTGCGGGAGTTGTTCAACATATCATGAACGTGTGTTAAAACACTATCATCGGGGGTTGTTATGTTTAAAAATATTCACCGGGGTCGATATTCTTCAGTAAATGTGACCCCCTATGTACAAACTACTTTGGCTCTATTAAAAGTGTGCGCATTAGTCATGGTATTATAAAAAGGGCTCAAATTGCCATGACCGGGGGTCATTATATCTGTTTGCTGGAGTTGTTCAACATATCCTGAACGTGTGTAAAAGTACTATGACCGGGGTTCGCTACGTTTTATAAACTACTGACGGGTGGTCGATATTCTTTAGAAAAGGTGACCACCTATGTACAAAATACCTTTGTTAAATCAACATTGCGCGCATTAGTCATAATATAATAAACAACCGCTGAATATGCTATAATCGGTTGTCAACACATCTGTTAGAATAATGACGAAGGTAAAACGTGAAACCCTTTCTTTAAAAATACCGGGTCAAAGCACCATGACAGCGGTCACTATCTTTTAAAAAATACTGACCGGGGGTCGATATTTTACAGAAAAATGACCCCCTATATTCAAAATACTTGGATCCAAGTAACATTGCGCACATTCGTCATGATATAATAAATACGGCTCAAATTGCTATGACTGTAAGAATTATAATCAATGTTAAATATACTACTCAACATTTGCTAGTCACCAAATGCTTTAGTGTACATATTTTCGGCAATGATTTGATTACCGTCTTACAAATGGTTTTTAATGTCAATTTCATGTTTAATCAATTTGATTGAAGGACAAATTTAACATTTGTTTTACCGATTTTGCAATAGTTATGTGGAAGAGAGGAGGAAGAGCCCCTATATCCAATAGTTTTGGACACGCAACTTGTTTTCAAATTTTCACATTCCCATTTATTATTACAAGTTTAGACCCAGTAGCATTTATGTGATCCATTGCTAACGACAACTGCTTGGCAACGCCTTCTTATGCTCCTTGTGAGATTTCTGATAGTCCTAGCGGGAATGGCGGCCCAGTCTTGCACCAACATGGCCTCTAGCTCCTGGATGCTTCTAGGTTGCACCTGGCGAACTGATATCCGTATCTGAAGCTTAAATTACCTGTGCGCAATTGGATTTAGTAGTAGTAGTAGTGGTAGAAGTAGTGGTAATAGTAGGTAGGTAGGTAGGTAGGTAGGTAGGTTGGTAGGTTAGTAACAGTAGCAGTAGCAATAGTAGTAGTAGTAGTAGTAGTAGTAGTAGGTAGGTAGGAGTAGCAGCAGCAGCAGCAGTAGTAGTAGTAGTAGTAGTAGTAGAAGAAGAAGTAGTAGGAGAATGAGTAGAAGTAGTAGTAGTAGTAGAAGAAGTAGTAGTAGGAATAGTAGTAGTCAGAAGAGGATTAATAGTAGAAGTAGTCGTAGTAGTAGTAGAATGAGAAGGAGTAGTAGCTGTTATGGTAGTAGGAATATAAATAGTCGTAGGAGGAGGAGGAGGAGGAGAAGGATGAGTAGTATGAGAAGTAGTAATAGTAGTAGTAGTAGTAGTAGAAGTAGTAGTAGTATTAGTAATAGTAATAGGAGTAGCAGCAGTAGCAGCAGTTGTAGTAGTTGTAAAAGAAGTAAGAGTAGTAGTAGTAGTAGCAGTAGTAGGTAAGTAGGTAAGTAGCTAGGTAATAGAAAGAGTAGTAGTAGGAGATGGAGCAGGAGGAGTAGGAGTAGCAGTAGATTAGTAGTAGTAGGAGAAGGAGTAATAGGAGAAGGGGTAGTAGTACAAGCAGTAGTAGGAGTTGTAGTAGTAGTAAAAGGAGAAGTAGTAGTAGAAGTAGTAGAAGTAGTAGTAGTAGTAGTAGTAGTAGCAGTAGTAGTAGCAGTAGTAGTACTAGTAGTAGTTGTAGTAGTAGTAGTAGAAGTAGTAGTAGTAGTAGTAGTAGTAGGAGGAGGAGGAGGAGAAGAAGAAGTAGTAGGGGAATGAGTAGAAGTAGTAGTAGAAGAAGTAGTAGTAGGAGTAGTAGTCGGAGGACTTATAGTAGTACTAGTCGTAGTAGTAAAAGAATGAGAAGGAGTGGTAGCTGTAATGGTAGTAGGAATATAAATAATAATAGTTGTAGTAGTGGTAGTAGTAGTAGTAGTAGTAGTAGTAGTAATAGTAGTAGTAGTAGTAGTAGTAGTAGTAGTAGTAGTAGTAGGAGGAGGAGGAGGAGGAGGAGTAGCAGTAGCAGTAGTAGTAGTAGGAGAAGTAGTAGTAGGAGAATGAGTAGAAATAGTAATAGTAGAAGTAGTAGTTGTAGTAGGAGTTGTAGTAGTAGTGGAATGATAAGTAGTAGCACAAGTAGTAGTAGTAGTAGTAGTAGTAGTAGAAGTAGTTCTTATAGTAGTAGTAGTAGTAGAAGCAGTAGGAATAGTAGTAGGATTAGTATTATTATTATACTCAGGGAGCCAGTAGTGCCTACCGTGCACCCCCCTAGACTTTTTTTCATGGGTACCAAAATGTTCAGAAAAGTGTCCTGAATTAGAATCGCGAATGTACTCAAACTTAAATTCTTTTAGGCTATGTGTATTTTAACCGTTTCCATGGCAACCCCCCAGTTTTCGTAATGATGACCCATACCTACAAATTCGCCCATATCACAACCAGTTTTTGTCCTAAAACTATAAAACTGGTACCAAATGGAATATAAGACATTGTGCTTTTATTTCTAACTTGTATTTTTAATTACCTTATTTGCATACTCAGGAATATTAATGAGAACATTAAAATTAGTAAAAAAAGTATAGAAATAACGTAAACCTTTCATTTTTTTCCCACAAATATCAGAAAAATAACTTCAAATGCAGTTTAACATAATGACGAAACCCTCAGGAAACAAAATATCCAACTTGAGGACCATGGCATTAATTTTAAGCACCATTTTCAACGTATCCATGGCAACACCCTAGTTTTCGTAATGATGGTCCGTACCTGCAAAATCGTCCATATCACAGCCAGTTTTTGTCCAAAACCCATAAAACTGGTACCAAATTGGAGATAGGACATTGTGCTTTTATTCCCAGTTTTTTTTTAAAATTACCTTATATGCATACTCATATATATTAATGAGAACATTAAAAATAGTAAAAACAATATAGAAATAACGTAAATAATGTAAACTATTCACTTTTTATCCTACAAATATCAGATAACAATTTCAAATGCAGTTTAACCTGATGACAAAATCCTCAAAAAACAAAATATCAAATTTGAGGACCAACAATTTAACTCTAAGTAACTTTTTAACTGTTTCCATAGTAACCATTCATTTCACTCTGTTCACACAGTTTTGTTAGTCGACACCTACCTGCAAAAATCTTCCATATCACAGGAAGTATTTGTGCTAACTGCATAAAACTGGTACCAAATTAAAGCTTAGACAGTGTGCTTTGGTTTAAAAGCTATAATTAGGAATTACCTTATTTGCATACACATGAATATTAATGAGATTAATTAAAAATAGCAAAAAAATATACGTTATTTCTATTTCTATCATTTGTTACAAACATAGATATGAGGCATTGATTTAATTATAAATATTACTTTTCTGATATAAACTAATTTGCATATGTATGAATATTTACGAGAACAGTAATAGATGTTGAAATTTTCGACAGACACCAGTCTTTCTCTTATAAAGCAAACAAATATGGAAAATTGTTAGCTAAAGTTTACTATGATCACTGAATATCACCAAGATTATTAGATAAATAAACTTGGGACACATTATATAGCACTGCTGGTGATATATCTGTTTCCTAGGCAACCATTCTAACCTCATTGTTCATATTACAGAGTGTTTACATACCTGCAACATACAAAGATATTGCGGCCTTCTTGGGCGATAATTATAAATGATATAAACATATACCCGGTAGTTGATGTATGAATCTTAATGTTAGGTTCACTTTATGCAAATTACCTTATTTGCATCCTCATGAATATTAATTAGTGATAAGAAAACAAAGAGAAACAATATTGAAAAAAACATGTTTGGCAGTATGCCTAGCACAACATTACACCATTCTTCAAATATAGCTTGCAATGATAAATGTACCTTTTGGTGATAAATAAATGAATTCCAATTCTAAACCTGTCTAAAAGATGTTAAAGGGCATGTATACATCTAGTAAAGGGTTAATCCCACTCTCTGCTTTAAAACACCTTTACAGAAAGCTTCTTTGAGTATGCCGACTCAACACAAATAGATGAATGATATCTCACTTAACCCTTTACCAGCTGAATATTCATGTTAGAAATAATGACATCATGGGTATTTATCAGCTTATTTATAAATTGAAGGTCTGACTCTCAGAGCATATCTTAATTAGAGGCTAAAATGGAACAGTTTATATTGGATCTTCTCAGGTAATACTCAGATAAGAGCTAGGTCAATATGATAACATTGCTGTTGAATGTCTGTGGAGCATACCCTTATTACAGGCCATAATGTAATCATATCTGTTGATTGACTGTCAGAGTTACATGTTGACAACCATTCTTCTCTAAAACAAGGGGAATGTCTGGGTCGGGAAAGAGATCTCTTCCAAAGTATCAACTGGTAAATAACTCTTCAGATGTGCTGTATTAAGCAGGCCCTACAAGGGGGTAATGTTCCCATATCAGCATTGCGAAGTGCATCTGTTGGCTTATCTTCACACTTCTCCTTAATCTTAAACAATATCAATTCATTCACAGTGTGAAATCTTAGGTTGCCATACATTGCACTCGTAAATTCATCCAAGTCTTGCACAAGATTTTCAGACACATCCCAAGAGTTGCCCGAACCTGCTAATGGTTTTATAAACATTGGTTTCTTTTCAATGGTTTTAGTGGGTGTCAAATGTTCTCAGCCATTGAATGCACTTGTAGAATCACAGCCACAGTACAAATGGAGACCCAGAAGTGCTGATCGGTAATCTTCTGTGTATGCTTGGGCAACTTCTCACATGTTTATTATTTTTGATGATTGCCTGAGCCAGTATCAAACAAGACAGTAACACATTCAAACCAGTTAAGGTAATACAGAAGAATGAAGAATATATCACTGTCTGGAGTTCGAAGATGAACAGTTTTGTAGCCTTGTTCATTTGCATGCCTGGTGTAAATAATGATCCTTGCTTCAGTTTCTTCCTGTGTTGATTTCAGGGCATCAAGACTGTTTCTCACTGTTGATATACCATAATCTGGCGAGAACTGGTAAGGCCCACCGACATAGATGTGAAATAATATTTCTGCCTTGCAGCTTCTAATCGTAAGGAATCAAGGAATTGTAGCAATTATTAGTGGTTCACAAAGACCCAATATGCAGATTGATATAGGTGAGACAGACAAATTAATGGGTCTTAAAACACATCACAGGATTACCAGTTCTCGACAGATGATGGTATATCAAAAGTCGAAACAGTCTTGAAACCCTGAATTCAACACAGGCTTTATGGGCTTTAAAATCACTGACACTTTAAAAACAATAACAGAAGATTGTTTGGGGTATCATAAGTACTTGGCTTTCAACAGTTACCATGGAAGCAGTACATGGTAATTTTGGTAACAGTTTTAGACATAAAATTTATTTATTTATCATCAAAAGGTACATTTATTATTGCAAGCTATACTTGGAGCATGGTGTAATGTTGTACTCGGCATACTGCGAAACATGTTATTTTCAATATTGTTTCTCTTTGTTTTCTTATCACTTATTAATATTCATGAGGATGCAAATAAGGTAATTTGCATAAAGTGAACCAAACATTAAGATTCATACATCAACTACCGGGTGTATGTTTATATCATTTATAATTATCGCCAAAGTAGGCCGCAATATCTTTGTATTTTGCAGGTATGAAAACGCTCTGTAATATGAGCAATGAGGTTAGAATGGTTGCCTAGGAAACAGATATATCACCATAAGTGCTATATAATTTGTCCCAAATTTATTTATCTAACAATCTTGGTGATATTCAGTAATCATAGTAAACTTTAGCTAACCATTTTCCATATTTGTTTGCTTTATAAGAGAAAGACTGGTGTCTGTCGAAAATTTCAACATCTATTACTGTTCTCATAAATATTCATACATAAAAAAAAAATATGCAAATTAGTTTATATCAGAAAAGTAATATTTACTATTAAAGCAATGCCTCATATCTATGTTTGTAACAATTGATTTCATGATTCATCAAAAATAACTGAGATCTAGCGGAGTATTACAGTCGTATGTCAAATTTCCAAACTTTGTGAAAGGATCGGTTACCATGGAAACCGTAACAATCTTACTTACAGTTCATTGTTTGGGTATCAATTAAGATGATTACCTTTCTGAGTATTTTGTCATCATTTTAAACTACATTTGAAGTTGTTTTCTGATATTGGTAGGATAAAAATTGAGAGGTTTACATTATTTCTGCATTTTTTTTGCTATTTCTTAATTATGCTCATTAATATTCATGTTTATGCAAATAAGGATATTTTGTTTTCTGAGGAGTTTGTCATCAGGTTAAACTGCATTTGAAATTGTTTTCTGATTTTTGTAGGATAAAAAGTGAATAGTTTACATTATTTACGTTTCTTCTATATTGTTTTTACTACTTTTAATGTTCTCATTAATATTTCCTATCTCCAATTTGGTACCAGTTTTATGGGTTGTGGACAAAAACTGGCTGTGATATGGACGATTTTGCAGGTACGGGCCATCATTACGAAAACTAGGGTGTTGCCATGGAAACGGTGAAAATGGTGCTTAAAATTAATGCTATGGTCCTCAAATTGGATATTTTGTTTCCTGAGGGTTTCGTCATCATGTTAAACTGCATTTGAAGTTATTTTCTGATATTTGTAGGATAAAAAATGAAAGATTTACGTTATTTCTATATATTTTTTTACTAATTTTAATGTTCTCATTAATATTCATGAGTATGCAAATAAGGTAATTAAAAAAACAAGTTAGAAATAAAAGCACGATGTCTTATCTTCCATTTGGTACCAGTTTTATAGTTTTAGGACAAAAACTGGCTGTGATATTGGCGAATTTGTAGGTATGGGTCATCATTACGAAAACTGGGGGTTGCCATGGTAACGGTTGAAATACACATAGCCTAAAAGAATTTAAGTTTCAGTACATTCGCGATTCTGATTCAGGACACTTTTCTGAACATTTTGGTACCCATGAAAAAAGTCTAGGGGAGGGGGTGCACGGTAGGCACTACTGGCTCCCTGACTATTATCATTAGTAGTAGAAGTAGTAGGTAGTAGTACTAGTAGTAGTTGTCGCAGTGGTAGTAGTAGTAGTAGTAGTAGTAGTAGTAGTAGTAGAGTAGTAGTAGTAGTAGTAGTAGTAGTAGTAGTAGTAGTAGAAGTAGTAGTAGTAGTAGTAGGAGGAGGAGGAGGAGGAGAAGTTGTAGTGCTGTAATATAAATATTATTAGTAGTAGTTGTTGTTGTAGTAGTAGTAGTAGTAGTAGTAATAGTAGTAGCAGTAGTTGATGTAGTAACATGGCCTCAATCTCTGATATCCGTATCTGCAGATTATATTACATGTGCTCGAGATAGTTAGGTAGGTAGGTATGTAGGTAGGTAATAGTAGCAGTAGCAATAGTAGTAGTAGTAGTAGTAGCAGTAGTAGTAGTAGAAGTAGTAGTAGTAATATTAATAGTAGTAGGAGTATCAGCAGTAGCAGCAGTGGTAGTAGTTGTAGAAGAAGTAAGAGTAGTAGTAGTAGTAGTAGTAGCAGTAGTAGGTAAGTAGGTAAGTAGCTAGGTAATAGAAGTAGTAGTAGTAGAAGGAGTAGTAGTAGGAGATGGAGCAGGAGGAGCAGTAGGAATAGCAGTAGATTAGTAGTAGTAGGAGAAGGAGTAATAGGAGAAGGGGTAGTAGAAAAAGTAGTAGTAGAAGTTGTAGTAGTAGTGGAAGGAGAAGTAGTAGTAGAAGTAGTAGTAGTAGTAGTAGTAGAAGCAGTAGAAGTAGCAGAAGTAGTAGTAGTAGTAGTAGTAGTAGTAGTAGTAGTAGAAGTAGTAGTAGTAGTAGTAGTAGTAGTAGAAGTAGTTGCTGTAGTATTAATATTAGTAGTTGTTGTAGTTGTAATAGTTGTAGTAGTAGTAGGAGGAGGAGGAGTAGTAGAAAGAGGAGTAGTAGTAGTAGAAGAAGTAGTCAAAGTATTAGTAGTAGTAGGAGTAGTAGTAGAAGGTGTAGTTGTAGGAGGAGGAGGAGTATTGGTAGTAGGTATATAAGTAGTAGTAGTAGTAGTAGTAGTAGGAGTGGCGGTAGACGAAGCAAACTCAGCAACAACAAATACTATTTCTCACTCCTCATAAATCTGTCAAAAGTCATGATGTCGAACCCCTATGTTGCCTTACGCCGATGAAATTTATTTCAATTAATTTCAACACGTGATAAATCAGACATGTCCTCAAAATATGCATATAACATAGGGAATATGTACACATATTGACCATACGAAACACCACTGCCAAATAATGTTCACTTTTACATTGATTGACACAAATGTCCATCCAAACATATTTCAGCTAGAGCTTGAAATTTTAACAGCTATTTACTGTTTGTAAAGCGTCCGATAAAAGTCAATACATTTTACAATTGATTAAGCGATATCTTTATATATGTGTCACAGTCGAAATTGCGATTCAGGACAATCGTCGATTCTCCTAGGACAGATTGCTGTCGCAATCTCTACTTGGGCAGACTCAGATCCTAATACATTGTAACTTTTTTGTAAGGACAGTCGACGATTCTACTAGTTCAGATTCCAATCACAGTCTGTCCAAGGACAAACTGTAATTCTAGCATGAAAATTTACAATTGTACTGAAAGAATTTAGATTATTAGCATACGATATGACATTTTAATTCCTCTAGGAAAATATATAATTCACTTTTTTTAATCTTCAAAGAAAGTCTACAATTCTACTGGAAGAATATTTTAAATAAAGATCACAAGTCTATATTCAAAACATGACAAACAACACATAATTGTGAATAATTTTAAAAGAGGGTCGGAGTTTTTCCTAGGAGAGATTGCGATCGCAATATGTCCTAGGAAAATCGACGATTATCCTGAATCGCAATTTCTACTGTTAACATATGCATGCTGATACGTGTGCTCCCACGTGCGCGTGAGTGCGTGCGTGAGTGTTTATGTGCTTGCATGTACGCGAGCGTCTCTAAGTGCATGCGTTCGTGTGTGTAATTGTGTATATACATGCGTGCTGTGTGTGTGTGCGTGTGTGAGTGCATGCGTGCTCAGGTGTCCGGGTGTATGTTTTGTTGAAACGAAGACAGGGAGTTATTATTCATGGGGTCATAATTCCTCGTAATGGGTCAGTTTTCTTCGTGTGCAGGGGTCGTAAAAGTACAAAAATGAGTCATGCAGGAAACACCACATACAGAACAAACACTCGCCCGAACAGCAACACAAGGAAAAAGCAAATATACATAAGTAGAAAAAACAACAAGAGACGCACAAAGACAAAACAAACATACAATAGGAGGAAGATGGAAGTACCGCCTTGGAACGGTCAGTGACAAAAGTCACTGGGGGGTTAAACCGGTTTATGGGCGCCCAACCTCACTCTACTGTAATATTATGACCGGGGGTCAAATACTATGACCGGGGTCGCAATTTTTAAAAATATACTGACCGGGGGAGGGGAGGTCAGTATTCTACGGGATCATTTTACTTTGTTACACCGGATCAAAAAAGTACCCAATTGTCTTTACCATCATTTTTGTCATACAGGACGTTCTTTCAAATATGTTTCGGTTCAACCAGAAGAAAAATATCATTATGATTCTAATACTACTAGCAGTTTTAAATCTAAAGCTCGTTTTAAAGATCCGGTATTGATACTGCCTCACTTATACAAAGTTACACACAGCATGTTCTTCGTTCTCGTATTGATAAAGAATCTGAACATAACTGGTATTTTCTGAAACTTCTATTCCTAAATAAAGGTATCGATTTTATTTATATTCAAAGTATATTTCGTGATAAGAATGTAATCGATACTATTCTTAAATATTTCATCAACTTTGAATCACCCATCGTCTGTTGTAAATAAAGGAATGTTAATTTTAACTACAATAAAACTGTCCCTGATTTTAATATTGACGTCAATACCCCTACTTCTTAAGATTGTAGTATTTCAAGCGTTTGCCATAAAAGTACATGTTAAGAGTCATGCAGGAAACACCGCATACAAAACACACACCGGCCCAAACAGCACCACAATAAACAGTAAAAAGTACATGTATATAAAAGACACAAAGAGACACACAAAGGCAAAACAAACATACAATAGGGGGAAGATGGAAGTACCACCTTGGAACGGTCAGTGACAAAAGTCACTGGGGGGGGGGGTTACCGGTTTTTGGGCGCCCAACCTCATACCTATTCCATTCCCACCCTCAAAGACAAACAGTGCAAACAAATGTATCCCCTCTCCGACTAAACTAGAACAACCGCGATGGCAAATACAGTGGCAAAGTGCATGTAAATCGAAAACATATTTAAGTGAAGTAACCTATCGCTAGAGTACTAAATTATTGAGCTGCATTCAGAGAAACTGTAGAAAAGTAATAAAGGGTACAATTATCCGACGTCCTTCCGTTTCCGGATTTAAGAGCTTCATGGAGTACTAAATCTTTCTTGTCGGCGTACATGCAAAGAGGCCAGCTTGAATGCCAACTGTAAAGGGATTGACAACCAAACATGCAATATGTTGTAGTACCATAGGACCATATCCCTTTTTAATGAATTTTTTAATGTAATTAGTGAACAAAGTTAGAAAATGAGATGTCCAATGGTTAAACGAAGTTTGTGTATCACATCACCATAAAATTCAGGATGTGAAACACCGTGTAGCAGAAGTGCCTTAAAATTACATTTGTACAATAAGTGAGAGATTTCGATAATAAAATTTAGAGAATGTTTTTCTTAGTTTATGATATCTATAGCCTTGCTTAAGCAGTTTTTCAGTTAAAATGAGATTTCGATTGATAACATTGTCAACAGAAGAGCTAGCTCTAGCGAAACGAATAAGTTGAGATGTATAAACCCGGTAAGATGGTGCACAGAGAAACAATCTCCATCAAGGTTAGGGAAATTTACAATATTCAAATCAAAATCATCTCTTTTGTCATAAATTTAGGAGAAATTATTCCATTGTCAATTTTAAGGTCTAGATCGAGAAAAGCCGCACACCAGTTGGTCATGGCATTACAGTAAAACCTCTCTATAACGGTCACTAAATTATGTTAATTAGTTGGTATGTTGGGCAGGTGACTGCTTAAAACAAGGTGAAAGTCAAACTTTCATCTTGCTTTAAGCAACTACCTGCCTTTAACACATATTACTTGATGTAATTTAGTGGTCGGTATAGATAGGTTTTTCCGTACTGGTAATTTTGATATCATTAAAGATTAACGTCTCAGGACGCTCCTAACTAAAGGACCTAAATATAAATTACATTCCCTTATTGAATTTGACACTTGTAAACATTATTTGAAGATTTATTATGTTGATGTTTTAAAGAAGGAGCTAACTGGTTCACAAACTTACGCGTATATTACAGTTCAAACGTTACTGTGATAGAATATATGAACATTCTGGTTTTAATGTTTTTTGGTCCATAAAATAATCGAATAATGTTATTACTAAGCTTGAAAATGAACGGTATAACAATTATTCACTGAGCTCTTATGATTTCTCTACACTCTTTACTCTACCTCACCATCTTATAAAGGATAAACCGATTAAATTAATAGAAAAAACCTTTGCCAGAGAAAAGAAAATGCTCCTTGCTTGTAATGTTTAACGTTCATTCTATTCAGAAGTTGAACATTACACAATGTGGACTTGCTTTGATGTTTGTTGATCTCTTTCCGTTCTTTTAGATAATATAGTTGTGCGTTATTGGGTTATCATAATTATTATATCGTCAAATTGTTGGTATACGGTACAAATTATGCCCCTCTTGCTGCAGATTTGTTTTTTGTATTGCTATGCGAGGGATTTTATGCTTAGCTTAAAACCTGATACACAGGCCGATATTGGTAATGCTTTTAATAAAAATTCAAGGTATTTAGACGATATTTTGAATTTGGATAATACTTATTTTGAATTTATGAATTCTTAAATTTACTCAAAAGAACTGTCTTTAAACAAAGCGAATCGATCTGATATAATGGCTTCATTTCTAAATTTGAATCTTTCCATCACAAATGATAACATTCCGTCCAAAATATACGATAAAAGGGAATATATTAATTTCAAAATTGTTAATTATCCTTTTCTAGATGGAGATGTACCCCGTTCTACATCTTATTCGGTTTGCCCGAGCCTGTTTTTTTTCTAGAATATTTCAACAGTCGTAACTTAGTTATAACTGATAAACTTCTTAAGCAAGGTTACAGATATCACAAACTTCGGAAAACGTTTTCTAATTTTTATTATCGTAATTACCACTCATTAGTAAATATAATTGCAATCTACGGACGTTACTACAGCAAGGCATTTCTCAATCAAAATTGTATGGGGATTGTATCTAAAAACTTAGGAAAATTCAAGGGAGTTGTCCTT
This sequence comes from Azorinus chamasolen, assembly GCA_963576725.1. Lineage (NCBI taxonomy): Eukaryota > Metazoa > Mollusca > Bivalvia > Cardiida > Solecurtidae > Azorinus > Azorinus chamasolen. The sequence goes on from OY755237.1 coordinate 65,370,915, forward strand.
GTTTTTAAAACAGAATTTATCTTACACATTTCCTGAATGATTTTACTTTCAAAGTTTGCTCCTTGATCGGAGTGCAATTTTTCTGGATATCCAAAGTCATTAAAGAATGAAATAAGTGCATCTGCTGTAGTTTTTGCCGTTTGGTTACGTGTAGGAATTGCATGAGCATATCTGGTAAAATGGTCAGTAATTACCAAAACATTCTCAATTCCACCTTTTGATCTATCCAGAGTAAGAACATCTATACAAACAAGTTCAAAAGGATGAGTTGAAACTATATTCTTTAGAGGAGCTCTGTCATTTGGAGTTTGTTTGAAACGAATACACCTGTGGCACCGCTCAATATGTTTATGAATGTCATTTGTCATACCCTGCCAGAAAAACCTATCCTGAATGAGAGAAACTGTTTTCTCCTTACCTTAGTGACCAATGTCATCATGAAAAGACTTTAAAACTCTATTTACAAATGTTCTGGGTAAAACCAACTGCTGCCTGGGCTCATTATTTACAAGAATATTTCTATATAAGACCCCTCTTTGCAAAAAAAGTTTATCTTGAGTTCTAAAGAATTCAGCATGTTTCTTAAAATCTGGCAAATCTTTTTTAGTACAAGTGCGCCTATTTGACAGTAACTGAATCCAAAAAAGTAAAATTGGGTCATCACGTTGTGCTTTTCTCCAGTCGCTTGGTGACATAGTGGACAAACTGGTATATGACTCATGTAGAGAAAGGCTATCACAAACTGAAGGTTCAAATACAACAGATTCTATTGTAACTGTTTGCATTGGTTTATACAGTCCTCTAATAGTGGAAGAATTCATTGTTTCAAAATTTTGCAAACGAGATAAACCATCTGCATCGGCATTACTTTTACCTGGCCGATAAATAATATCAAAATCATAAGCTGAAAGAGCTGCAAGCCAACGATGACCAGTTGCATCCAATTTAGCTGAAGACAAGATGTATGTTAAAGGGTTATTGTCAGTAAAAACAGTAAAATGTTGTCCATAGAGAAAATCTGAATTTTTTTCAGTAATAGCCCATTTTAATGCCAAAAATTCTAATCTAAATGCTGAATAGTTTTTCTCTGACTTGCTGAGTCCACGACTAGCATAACTAATGACTCTTTTAACCCCATTCCGTTCTTGATACAGTATAGCTCCTAATCCAACAGCAGACGCGTCTGTATGCAGTTCAAAGGGTTTTGAAAAATCGGCAAAACCAAGAATAGGTGCTGAAACCAAGGCATTTTTAATACAACTGAATGCTTTTTCTTGCTCCTTATCCCAGTTGAAGTCCTGAACAGAAGCTGGTTTGCGTTTCTTATACTTTTTAGAAACTGAAGTAGGGGGAAGAAGTTTTTTTAGAGGTTGGGCCATAACAGCATAATTGTTTATATATTTCCTATAATACCCTGCAAATCCAAGAAATGATCTTAATTCATCAGCATTTTTCGGAACAGGCCAATTTTCAATTTTCTCAACTTTTGACGGATCAGTTTCTATACCATCAGAAGAAACAACATGACCAACATATTTAACCTTACTTTTGAAAAATTTACACTTTTTTGGAGCTAATTTCAGGTTACATTCACGAAGTCGCTGCAAAACTAAATTGAGTCTTTCCAAATGTTCTTCATATGTGCTACCAAATATAATGATGTCATCTAAAAGTACAAAAATGAGTCATGCAGGAAATACCACATACAGAACAAACACTCGCCCGAACAGCAACACAAGGAAACAGCAAATGTACATGGGTAGAAAAAAAAACAAGAGACGCACAAAGACAAAACAAACATTCAATAGGAGGAAGATGGAAGTACCGCCTTGGAACGGTCAGTGACAAAAGTCACCGGGGGTTTAAACCGGTTTATGGGCGCCCAACCTCACCCTTATTCCATCCCCATCCTAAAAGACAAACAGTGTAAATAAACGTATCCCCTCTCCGACTAATCTACAACAACCGCGACAGCAAATACAGTGGTAAAGTGCATGTATAACAAAAAAACATTTAATTGAACATACTGTATCCACCTATCGCTAGTGTACTCAATGATTGAGCTGCAAACAGAGTAACTGTAGAAAAGTAATAAAGGGTACGACAAAAATGAAATAGTACAGATATCCGACGTTCTCCTTCCATTTCTGGATTTAAGAGGTCGCCTTCATAGAGTACTAAACCTTTCTTGTCGGCGTACATGCAAAGAGGCCAGCGTGATTGCCAACTGTAAAAGGGTTCACAACCAAACATGCAGTATGTTGTAATAATACAGGATCATATCCCTTTTTAATGAATTGTTTTATATATTTGATGAACAAAGTGAGAAAATGGGTATGTCCAATAATTCTACGAAGTTTGTAAATCACATCACCATAAAATTCAGGATGTGAAATACCGTGTCGCAAAATAACCTTGAGATTACATTTGTACTTGCCAATAAGCGAGAGATTTCGATAGTAAAATTTAGAGAAAGTTTTTCTTAGTTTATGGTATCTATATCCTTGTTTAAGCAGTTTTTCAGTTAAAATGAGATTTCGACTGTTAAAATCGTCAATAGATGAACAAGCTCTAGCAAAACGAATAAGTTGAGATATATAAACCCCGTAAGATGGAGCACGGGGAACATCCCCGTCAAGATGAGGAAAATTTACAATATTAAAATCAAAATCATCTCTTTTGTCATATATTTTAGAAGAAATCATTCCATTATTAATTTTAAGGTCTAGGTCAAGAAACGCTGCATAATTGTCGGACGGGTTAGCTTTATTCAATTTGAGTTCTTTAGGATAAATTGTAGGAATCAGAGCATTAAAGAAAGGGTTATCTAAGTTAAAAATATCATCCAAATATCGACAAGTATCATTGAAGGCTTTTATAACATCTTCTTGTGATTGAGGATTCAAACTCAACATGAAATCTCTCTCATAGCAGTACAAAAACAAATCTGCGACAAGTGGTGCACAATTCGTACCCATGGGAATACCAATTACCTGACGGTATATAGCATTCCCATAACGTACAAATATGTTGTCCAAAAGAAAGGTTAGTGCTTCGCAAACTTCTGAGCAAGTCCAATTGGTGTAATACTTCATTTGCTCGTCAGTAAAGAAAGCTTTTTCAGCATTACATGCCAAGAATGATGTTTTTTCTCGGGCAAATACTTTCTGGATCAAGTTAGTAAGCTTATCCTTAATTAAAACATGAGGAAGAGTTGTGTACAGAGTAGAAAAATCGTACGTGCTTACAGTGGATGCAAGATACCTTTTGTTCTTAAGTTTGTTTAAGACTTCTGAAGAGTTCTTAATAGACCAGAAGAGATTTATTCCAGAATTTTCATAAGTCTTATCACAGTAAAATTTTAAATGTTCCTTTACCTTCGTTAAGCAAGAAGTCAAAAGTACAGACAATTTAGTAGTTGTACATGAACTAGAATTTGCAATGAAACGCGCTTTATATGGTTTTTTATGTAGTTTTGGTAACCAATACATAGTAGGAAGTTTATGTTGTGTAATTTTAATATCGGTTCCAAATTGTTCACACTTTTTGACATGGTCTGAAATGATGGTCTTTTCGTCAGTGGTAACTGAAATGTATGACTTGGTATTAGTAATTTCCTGCTTCAAGACATCGATATAATGTAATCGTCAAATAATAATCACATTATTTGATGCCTTATCAGCAGGAACAAAAACGTATTTTGAATGGAAATCCTGTAAACCCTTTTTAAGATGTCTAAATGAAGTTCTAGGTTTAGGTGGAAGAAGGTGTTTATTAGAGCTGTAAAAGGAAATGCGTTTATCAATTATATCAAAAATTAGTTTTTTCCAACAAGAAAGGGCAGTAGACTCAACATGTTCTCTTCGACACCATTTAATACTAAAATTTTGTAAAGCCTCCGCAATCTGAACTCGACAATAGTTAAAATCTATCAAGGATGGTATTCTATATTTGGGACCTTTATTCAAAAGAGATCGTAGACGTTTATCTTTAATTATCTCAAAATTACCAGTAATCACATGACCAGCCGGAGAATAGCAAAATTTTGAGGTGGCGCAATCTCAATTATCAGGAATATTATCATTAATATTAAGGTCGGCCACAATTTTATTGTAGTTGAAAATTGTATTTCTGATGGGTTTGTTATATTTGTAGCAGATGATAGGTGGTTCTGTATTTTTAAAGTATTTAGGAATAGTGTCAATTACATTTTTGTCTCTAAAAATACTTTGTAGGTCAATAAAATCAATACCTTTATTAATAAAAGGAATTTTCAAGAAGAATCTTTGGTGTTCAGATAATTTGTCGATGTGCGGTCTGAGAACATGTAGAGTAAAGCTTTGTATCAAACTAGCAGTTCCTATGAGAGGATCTGATCGAAAAATAATTTTATCGGCTTGCTCGTCAATTTCTTTTAATGAACATATAGATAAGGAGGAAAGTCTAGAAAGCATGGCATGTTTACCCGAAATTAGGCGTAAAGTATGTAGATCAAGAAGAGTCAATTTCAAACGAGATTTTCGTTTAATATTACCATTCTTGCGAATGCCATGCGATCGAGATTTGCGTTTTCTAATAGAAAAAATTGAAAAAATATCTATATCTGGTTCTTTTGAAATATTTCCAGTCTGGTAAATATTATCATTCAGTCCTAAAGGAAAAGGTGTTTGCAATTTTTTGATCCAATTTAATTCAGATATAAATCTAGCTTTCGATTTAAAGCTACTAGTCGTAGTAAATTACACAGATTTTCAAATTGTATTCACCTAAACATTCTTCCATAAGCCTTTGAAAAGTTGTTGGTGCTGAGCACAAACCGAATGGGAGGCGTTCATATTCATAAAATCCAAGTGGGCCTACAGTAAAAGCACTTCTTTCCTTATGAGAATCTTCTAGTTCAACCTGGTGGTACCCACTTTTCATATCTTAGACTGAGAAGTAACTATTTCCTGCAAGAGTATTTAAAATATCATATATTCTGGGCAAAGCATAACTATCTTTCTTAGTTTTATTATTCAACTCTCTAAAATCAACACAAAGTCTAAGTTCGCCAGTTTTCTTTCGTACCAAAACAACATTAGATGCCCACGGACTATGAGATTTTCGAATAATTCCACAAGCCAAAAGTTTCTGTAAATGTTCTCGAACTTCATCCAACATTAAAGGAGGAATACTTCTGTATCTTTGTTTAAAAGGAATTGTGTCAAAGAGTTCAATTCTATGTTTCACTAAGTTTGTAAATCCTACATCTTCATCGCCTTTGGAAAATATATCTTCAAAAGAAGAAAGAGCATGTATGGCTGAATGAACTTGACTCTCTGTTAAATTTGCCCTATCAATCTCAATTTCATCTAAAAATGATTTCTTATCAGTTGCATTGGTTGACTGTCCTGAACTCAATACTTTATTTTCAATAGAGACAGGTTGAAGTTGAGCTATTGTACTCCTTGCCTGCAAAGTGATAGTCTGAGATGACAAATTTGAAACAGACACAGTAATTGGCAAAGCCCTCATGCCATAAGATATAACAGTAGGACAAATATCCAAAATTAAATCTGAGTTTTCATCACAAGGTTGAATTATTGAACAGGTATCTCTAAAAGGTAATGACTTTTCACAAAAACAAGTAATGTCAACTGTTTTGTTTGGCAAAATGGTAACAGCATTTGCACATTTCAAAAGTCCAAGTCTATTGTGTTTCCTTTTAAGAGACTTTGCTTGAAGTACCAAACACCTAAAAGACAAAAACCATGGTGTGTGAATAGGTGCTCTTTGCAGAAACTGTTTGCCATATTTCTGCTGACAACAATCTTGCAGATAATCTAAAATGTTTGTGCCAATAAGAACAGGCGTCTTAGAATTGAAATGACTTTCTGGAACTATTAAAAATAATCCTTGAATATTCCTGTCTAAAGGCAAACCTACTGTTTCAATATCAACATTTATGAAACCTTTATATGGCAATGACTGTCCATCTGCACATTCGATTTGCAAAATATCACTAAGTGGTTGGATCTGTATGAGAGATAAATATTTTGAATGAAAAGAATCTGAAATGGTGCTAACTGTACTTCCAGTATCCAGTAAAGCTCTAGTTTCAATATTATGAACCTTGATATCAGTAATATTTGAACTTCCAACTAACTTGGGATCAGTATCACTATCATCACCTACGGCCGACCCCTCTCCATAGGCATTCTGTAGTTTAAATGTGTGTTTGATTGTGTTCTGTTGTTATAGTGGTCCAAAATTACTCTACACCCTATCTGCATGTGTCCTCGCTGGCCACAACGCCAACAAATTATTTGTGAAGGTGTATTCGATGTTTGAGGTCTACACTGTTCGCTAAAGGTGCCTTGTGGTGGTGGTGTATAAGTATTTTGTTGTCCAGGTGTGTAAGTGTTTTGATGTCTTGGCGTGTAAGTGTTTTGTTGTCTTGGTGTGTAAGTGTTTTGCTGTCTTGGTATGTAATTGTTTTGCTGCCTTGGTGTAAAATGCTGTCTAGGGGTATAAGAAGGATCTTGATTCCTTGGAGTAAACTGTTGCTGTTTATTATGTTGTTGTTGATTACGTTTCAATACATCTACATCCTCCTTTAAGGAGTGTAACACCTTTTCAATATTTGTAAGTTTATCATCAGACTGACTAACCATGTGTGAATGAGTAATATGAACTTTATCAAATTTTTGTTGCTGCTCAATTTTCCGGATTTCTATCCTAAGTACATCAAAATCAAAAATAGCATCAAATTTATGACCACTCACATCTTTCAAACCTTTCCTTAAACCAGTGAAAAATTGATTACGAAGCATGTGATTAGAGTTCTCTGACTTAGCTTGTCCTAACTCAACAGCCTCTGAAAGAATTTGTTCTAATCTTAGTGACCAAGAAGAAACATCTTCATCCTCATTCTGCCTAGCTGAATAAAATTTGGAAAGAACAGTAGATTCACCCTCAACGGATCCATAAACTGAATTAAATTTCTCTATGATTTTATCAAGTGAGGGATTGTAGCCCAACCGCATCACAATATTTTTGGCTTCACCTTTCAAAGACCTTCTAATTGCCTCATGTAAAGAACTAGTAGAATATTTACCCTCATTAATTAAACATTTCAATTCATATCTCCATTGCCAGTATGTAGCCTCTCCTTTATTTGTATTATCACCATAAAATATAGAGAGTCTGGGAATATGTGAAGGCTTTATATCATCAGTTGGTGTATTCGATCTGGATCTACTAGGCAAAGGGTCAGAGTCATCGGATCTGGATCTACTAGGCAAATGATCAGAGTCAGGATGAGTTACAACTGTTTTCAATTACAACTCAGGAACATTAACATCTGGATCCTGCTTTGGTTTAAGAGGATAACTACCTGGAGTAGGCGTTTCAGGCCGAGGAAATCAGATGTAACACTTTTCATCCAATACAATAAATCTGCAGTAGAGGTAAAGTCGGGCCTTAATTTTAACTTATTCAAGGCATCAATCAACTTCATTTGTTCCGCAGGTGTCATGCCATCATCCTCAACAGGTGGATCAGCAACCTTATCTTCAAAATCACTAGGATACTTTGAAGCCATTGTCAGTATTTATAAGTAATGACTAAAGTATTGAACCAGTAAAGGCTATATATTAACCTAAGATACAAGTCTAATTTCAAATAGCTGCAAGTATTTACATCAAAGGTTCAAAATCAAACATCAGCACTCCAAATGCCTATTAAAGCATAATAGATGCAATTGAATCAATACCTCAAAGATATTAAAGAACCATGAATTGGATCCAATAGACCCAACCAACCTGCTACCTATAACTCATTTATATAGGCCTGTCAATAAATGAGCGAATTTAAACCGACTAAGGTACCTATTAATTATATCAAACTGATCTGGATCCAAAGTGTTTATGCACACTGGCACACATGTATATTCAAAGTGTAAACAAGTCACTATTTACAATCTGCTGTGTCAACACATCACCTAATACACCTTTGTTTCAATTTCCAACTAAAGAATAGCCATGGACATGCTTCAGTTAACAGCCACTAGTATTGGTCAACAGGTAAATAAAAGAACCGTTTGCTAGAAACCTGGGGTCAGCATTTAAGGTCAATATCTAGGATACTTGCAAACTATATACACCTAGACCATACTGCATCATAGACCAAATCAAGTATAACTATCATCACATCGCATGATACTGATGTCTGTCAATAATAGAATTATTTTTTCCAGCAGAAATACTGAAACACTAAAAGAAACAATCATCTGCAAATATATGATTCAGTGAAATTATCCTATATATGCTGAGACACTGAAAATTTAGTATAAAAGTATCCATACAGCTACCATATCATCATTATCATCATCATCAGATCATCATCATCATCAGATCATCATCATCATCATCAGATCATCATCATCATCATCATCATCATCATCATCTAATCATCATAATCATCATCATTATAATCATTGATCATCATATTTGATTAGAATGACAAACCATGGGACATATCTGTAATCATGAGCTGCAAACAAAAGTCATGAGCTGCAAACATCTAACAAAATCACAATAATATAATACAAATGTGACAAAATCTTTCCTTCAGAAAAAATAACGCGATCTATACAAAACACCGGTATCGAAGACTATTCGGTAATAAATGCCGAAAAACCCGTTTCACTATTCGACACGAGGCCTCATTCAGTGATGCATATGATTACACAGGTACATGTACATGTCTAAGCAAATGCACGATTTTAACACGTGTATACTTTTTGTACCGGTATAAAATGTATTTATAACATAGATCCTTGTTCAAACAATGCGATAGAACCCCAAACTTTACTGTGTGTCAGTTCTTACAACTGATATTTGAATATGTGACTACATGTATTTGTGAATGGATTGGGTCATGTATTTGTCAAGGAACTAGCAAATTTTAAGGGACAGAAAATATATTTAGGGATCTGCTAGAAAATTGAAGATAGGGAGAAAAAAATTGGTAATTTAAGGATCAAACAGAATTGGTAATTTAAGGATCAAACAGAAGGCAATTTAAGATAGGGAGAAAAATATGACAGTGCAAGAGAGACAACTCTGATATAAACACAGACCAACTACTCAGAATGTCTCAACCCTTAACTACATAACAGTGGTCAAGTACACATATATTACTAATCACACTTTTCACATGGTAATAAAAAGCCAAAAATATACTCTTAAACTAGTAATTCCTTCAATTAACTGTTCTGCACATTGCAAATGAAACTAATATAATTTAGAATACAGCTTTGGGAATACAAAATATTAAATAAATAGTATGTAAGAATAGTTAACTGCTAAATAAACAGCATGCAAGAATAGCTAAATAAATAGTTTGCACTGTGCAGAGACTGCGAATTGTAGAAAGAAACAAGAGATGTCACAGTCACGTAACAAATGCCCCCAAAAATTATACCCTGTGACCTTGACCTTTGACCCATGGACCAGGGAGTTGACACATCGTTTTTGTGTGGTTAAAATTTGTGCCAGGTTCCTTTGAAATCCATTCACAGATAAACAAGTAATTGTACCCTGTGACCTTGATCTTTGACATATGGACCAGGGAGCTGAACGCGACACGTCATCTTTGTCTGGTGAACATCTGTGCCAAGTTATATTGAAATCCATTGACAGATTAAGATGTTACACACCGGACACGAAATTTGTGACAAAGTAATTGTACCCTGTGACCTTGACCTTTGACATATGGACCAGGGAGTTGAAAGCGACACATCATCTTTGTGTGGTGAACATTTGTGCCAAATCATATTGAAATTCATTGATACATAAAGAAGTTACAGACCGGACACAAAATTTGTGACAAAGTAATTGTACCCTGTGACCTTGACCTTTGACCCATGGACCTGGGAGTTGAACGCGACACATCGTCTTTGTGTGGTGAACATTTGTGGCAAGTTATATTGAAATCCAGTGATAGATGAAGAAGTTACAGACCGGAAACGAAATTTGTGACAAAGTAATTGTACCCTGTGACCTTGACCTTTGACCCATGGACCAGGGAGTTGAACGTGACACATCGTTTCTGTCTGGTGAACATTTGTGGCAAGTTATATTTAAATCCAGTGAAAGATGAAGAAGTTACAGACCGGACACAAATTTGTGACAAAGTAATTGTACCCCGTGACCTTGACCTTTGACCCATGGACCTGGGAGTTGAACGCGACACATCGTCTTTGTGTGGTGAACATTTGTGGCAAGTTATATTGAAATCCATTGATACATGAAGAAGTTACAGACCGGACACGAAATTTGTGACAAAGTAATTGTACCCTGTGACCTTGACCTTTGACCCATGGACCTGGGAGTTGAACGCGACACATCGTCTTTGTGTGGTGAACATTTGTGGCAAGTTATATTGAAATCCATTGATAGATGAAGAAGTTACAGACCGGACACGAAATTTGTGACAAAGTAATTGAACCCTGTGACCTTGACCTTTGACCCATATATATATGGCTTACCAGATCCTATATAGCGTCCAATAAAACAAACTATATCCTATCTATACACATATACACACACTAAAACACTACACAGTTCTGTACACAATGTCCTGGTCCTGGTCCTAGTGGTTCCGGTAAAGTTCACAGATAGTTTTGGCCAAAAAAAATCACTGAAGTATATTCACCGCGCGATATATATTGAAACAAAAATGTCCAGCTGGTAAAATGAGAATATTAGTGTCCCGGGTAAAAAATGTCGACTGCTATTGATGTGAAGATACTGTCGTCTGCCTGGTCTGCTACTCCCTGTCCAAAAATTGGTCCACTTGGGGCTCCATTGTTGTAATGTGGTACAATAGGGGTTTATATATGAACCGACCACGAAGTTGTTCGATATTCCAATTTATTTGGACACAGGAGATATACGAAAGGCTCTAAACTATGGGTCTAAAACCTGGAACAATTCAAAATGGCTGGATATATTTATGTCTTGATTCAAACGAAATAGCGAACAAAGTGAATAAGACCAAGAAAAGAGCGGGAAAGAAGTGGTCAAGCCGTTGGACACTATAATTAGAAAGTATACAAGTTTTCATTGGTTAATTAGTTCATGGTGTGCATTGAAGCATGAAAACTGACCAGGTAAAGTGTAAGTGATATATTTGTTAAATGCATCTGTATTGAACAGAACAGAACAGAACAGAACTCATAAATGTTATGCTTTGCACAGCATTTATTCACTATACTACAATATCCATTTTCATGATTTGTTTATAAAACGCATTAACACCTTTAAGAAGAAAGGTTATGACCCCATTATATTGCAACGCACTGCATAAAAAATTATGTGGTTATTGATTCATTTACATTCGGCAGCTACGCTTCCCTCTTTGCTTACGCGATGACAGGCCGAGAGTAGTACTCTATGATGGTATACTCTTAAAATCAGAAACGGGATGAGCTTACCAGACTCATGTATTACTTTTTCCCTCTCGTGTCCTTAACGGCTTCCCTGCAGGTGCTCTGCTGTCAGCAAAGTCATTGAGTACATATTTGCTTGATTTTCACAGTTGTTATTCTATTTGTTACATATTGTCGTGTGTTTACCGTCTTCTATTGTGTAGGTAAGTCCGGTGGGGATACCTTTATTTACACTATTTGTAAAGCTAGGGTAACTTTGAGATAAGTATGAGGTTAGGACGTCCGGAAACCGATTTAAACCCCCCAGTGGTGATTTTGTTACTGACCGTGCCAAGGCGGTACTCTCTTACTTTTGTTTGTCTTGTGTCTTTGTACTTGTGCTTTTGTTCATGTATGGAATGTGTCACAAAAATGTGATTCTTTTAAATATTAAATGACCTCAGGTGAATATGTATCAACAGCATCTAACTACTATTCATAAGTTTTATTTTCTACCCAAACATCTAACATTATACCGACTAACTATACTAGCATTACAATATGGTGCTAAAGAGTGTCCACTAAGTTAATACTTCGCATGTATAACGAAAACATTTAAGTGAACGAACTGTTTACACCTATCGCTAGTGTAATCAATGATTGGGCTGCAAACAGAGTAACTGTAGAAAAGTAATAAAGGGTACGACAAAAACGAAACAGTACAGATATCCGACGTTCTTCTTCCGTTTCTGGATTTAAGAGGTCGCCTTCATAGAGTACTAAACATTTCTTGTTGGCGTACATGCAAAGAGGTCAGCGTGATTGCCAACTGTAAAGGGTTGATAGCCAAACATGCAGTATGTTGTAGTACAATAGGATCATAATTATCCCTTTTCAATGATTTTTTAATATATTTAATGAACAAAGTGAGAAAATGGGTATGTCCAATAATTTTTATAAGTTTGTAAATCACATTACCATAAAATTCAGGATGTGAAATACCGTGTCGCAGAAGCACTTTGAGATTACATTGGTACTTGGCAATAAGTGAGAGATTTCAATAGTAAAATTTAGAGAATGTTTTTTCTTATTTTCATGGTATCAATAACCTTGCTTAAACACACGTTTTATTTTCTACCAAAACATCTAACATTATACCGACTAACTATACTAGCATAACCATATGGTGCTAAAGAGTGTCAACTGAGTTAATACTTTGTACTTAAATAGTTCACCAACCAATGTGTCATAAACTTGTCTCCACTAAGAAAAGACTTGTGGTCTTCCTCAATGGTACCCAGCATACGAGGTAAAGTTGTGTTGAACATTTCGGCAGAGGGATTCATATAATGAGATTGAGTAGTCCGTGTCTTACGAACATTGGCAATGCGGCACAATTCCTTTATCACAAGACTTTCGAAACCAACCTCTTTACCTCTGCTCCATCTAAGGATGCGGCTCGATAAACAATACCATTGTCAAAACTGAGAGAAGGCAAATTGCAAAGAAGAATTTTGACATCTTTGCCAAGCTCTTCCCCTTATGGACGACAACCGGATCGTAAGGTGGATATTACCACAGATATGTCTGGATACATGGACTGCTCATTTGCGCAATCGATTGCAGACACAACAGGGATGGATCTCTCTATGGTTTGAACATCTGTGTCGCCAGACAAACACTCTACTGCCGAAACAGAGGCTGACGTACCAAAACAGATGGCATTGACAGCGTCAAAAAACAGACTGAGTTGGACTCGCCAGACTTGTAAACAATATCAAAATTATACGTCGACAGCGCTGCAAACCAACGGTGACATGTAGCATCCAATTTAGCAGATGTTAACACATAGGTCAGCGGATTATTATCCGTGAACACTGTAAACGTGTTGCCAAACAAGTAATCGTAACACTTTTCTGTCACAGCTCATTTGAATGCAAACAAATCAAGATTGTGTGCTGGATATCTGCGCTCGCTAGTCCGAAGCCCTCGACTAACATACGCTAACATGTTGAATTTCATCATCTTGTTCCTGCAAAAGAATTGCACCTAATCCTGTGCCACTTGCATAAGTGTGCACAATGAATGACTTGAGAAATCTGCAAATGCCAAAACAGGAGGTGAAGTAAGCTTTTCTTTGAGAAGATCAAAAGATTGTTGTTTCGTTTCACCCCCAAAAAAGTAACAGGTAAAGATTTGTCATCCTACACTTCTTGGACTTTGATTTTGTGGTGCCATGACCTTCAAGAAGATGATTAAGAGGCTGTGCAATTTTGGCGTAGTTCTTTATAAAGCGGTGGTAAAAGCCTGTGGTGCCAAGAAGTGTTCTAAGCTCCGAAATGTTGGAAGGAACAGTCTAATTTGATATAGCAGATGTCTTGGTCGGGCCAGTAGCCACACCTTGCCCAGAAATTATATGACCCCAATAAGACAGCGAAGTCTTAAAGAATTCACGTTTTGAACCTTTAAATCTGTGACCATGAGATAAACGCCGTTGAAAAACGTTCTGTAAACGGATCAGATGTTGGTCAAGTGTTTCTGAAAATATCAAGATGCCGTCTATGAAAGCAAGACACTCGTGGTGCAATAGACCTCCAAGAGATTTCTCCATGGACCTCTGAAAAGTTGCACCGGAGTTCATCAAACCGAAGGGGAGGCGAACAACATATTCCAATTCACACATTAGTACCAAGAATAACTGGATTGTATTTATCATGAGTTTTGTCAGGGACAACCAGTACTGGCACGGGCAACTCGATGTTGAAAATTGAAACAATAGAGACTTCAATGTATCCTAAGATATATAAGTAAATGATGTCATTTAACTACAGATGCAGTGAGATCTATGCCACAGTCTTTCAACTGTAACAAAGGAGGTTTGTTGGGCGAAGAATCATGGATTTTGGACACTGTAGACACCATAGACCCAGAATCTAATAAAGCTAGGGTCTGTACATGATGGAAAAGTATAGGTGAAACATTAGAATGTCTAATCATGCTTCTATGTAGCGATTAACCACTATTGATGACCGCCTTCAGTTGGCCACTGCCAGAAGCGGTTACAAGTTTGGGTTACCGGCGTGGTTGCTATATCCGCGAATGGGGTATCGTCTACCTTTACCTAATTAATTACGACGGTTGCCTTGGAGTATTTCCATTTGCATTATATCCTGGTTGAAAAGAAGGAATGGTGTAGGAATGGGCGGAAGAGGGTTGGGAAAAATAATTAGTACCAGTAGCGGATGTAAGGATAGAAAGGGAATCAATACGGTGAAGTATAGCTGACAGCCTTTTATCCACGCCTGACTGCAGACGGCTGAACTGTGACTGCATGCAGTCAATCAGCTGTTAACCAAAGTTATCAGCTGAGAAAATCTAGATATGTTGAGAAGAATATGTCTTGTGATACTTTGTGTTTGATAAACTCACTTCCTTAAGCTCATTGCGATCAGTACCCGGAAACCCGGAAATATTCCTGATAATTGAGATTGTGCCACCTCAAAATTTTGCTATTCTCCGGCTGGTCACGTGATTACTGGTAATTTTGAGATAATCAAAGATAAATGTCTACGATCTCTTTTGAATAAATGTCCCGAATACAGAATACCATCCTTGATATATTTTAACTTTTGTCTAGTTCAGATTGCGGAGGCTTTAAAAAATGTTAGTATTAAATGGTGTCGAAGAGAACATGTTGAGTCTAATGCTCTTCTAGTAATAACTAATTTTTGATATAATTGATAAACGCATTTCTTTTTATAGCTCCAATAAACACCTTCTTCAACCTAAACCTAGAATTTCTTTTAGATATCTTAAAAATGGTTTACACGATTTCCATTCAAAATACGTTTTTGTTCCTCCTAATAAGGCATCGAATAATGTGATAATTATTTGACGATTACATTATATCGATGTCTTGAAGCAGGAAATTATTAATACCAAGTCATACATTTCAGTAACTACTGACGATAAGACCATCGTTTCAGACCATGTCAAAAATTGTGAACAACTTGGAACCTATATTAAAATTACACAACATAAACTTCCTACAATGTATTGGTTACCAAAACTACATAAAAACCATATAATGCGCGTTTAATTGCAAATTCTAACTCATGTACAACTACTAAATTGTTTATACTTTTGACTTCTTGTTTAACGAAGGTAAAAAACATGTAAAATTCTATTGTGATAAGACTTATTAAAATTCTGGAATAAATCTCTTCTGGTCTATTAAGAACTCTTCAGAAGTCTTAAACAAACTTAAGAACAAAAGGTATATTGCATCCACTGTAAGCACGTACGATTTTTCTACTTTGTACACATCTCTTCCCATTATTATAATCCAGAAAGTATTTGCCCGGGAAAAAACATCATTCCTGGCATGTGATGCTAAAAAAGCTTTCTTTACTGACAAGCGAATGAAATATTACACCAACTGCACTTTCTCAGAAGTTTGCGAATCACTAACATTTCTTTGGATAACATATTTGTACGTTATGGGAATGCTATAAACCGTCAGGTAATTTGTATTCCTATGGGTACGAATTGTGCACCATTTGTCGCAGATTTGTTTTTGTACTGCTATGAAAGAAATGTCATGTTACGTGTGAATCCACAATCACAGGAAGATATTATAAAAGCCTTCTATGAAACTTCTCGATATTTGGATGATGTATTTAACCTAGTTAACCCCTTCTTTGATGCTCTGATTCCTAAATTCTTATCCTAAAGAACTTAAATTGAATAAAGCTGACCCGTCCGACAATTATGCAGCGTTTCTTGATCTAGACCTTAAAATTGATAATGGAATTTCTTCTAAAATATATGAAAAAAGAGATGATTTTGATTTTGATATTGTAAATTCCCCTTATCTTGACGGAGATGTTCCTCGTGTCCCATCTTACGGGGTTTATTTATATATCTCAACTTATTCGTTTCGCTGGAGCTTGCTCGTCTATTGACGATTTTAACCACTCGCTTGCTGAATTTTAAAATACATTTCTCCTTCTTTACTCATGTCCTGTTGTTTAATTACATATTTCTTCACTGTGTACAAATATTTCGCTATGCAATCGCTGCTTTGGATTGAACTGACTGCACAATCAACTTGTAAATAGTTCAGACCCTGATGAGACAGCTCCTGCAGGAGCTGTCTCATCTGGGTCTTCACTATTTACAGGTACGTATATTGAAGCGAATAGCAAGCGAAGGGTTAACAGTCGAAATATCATTTTAACTGAGAAGCTGTCAGGCACGTATATAGATACCATAAACTAAGAAAAACTTTCTCTAGATTTTACTATCGAAATTTCTCACTTATCGGCAAGTACCAATGTAATCTAAAGGCGCTTCTGCGACATGGTATTTCACATCCTGAATTTTATGGTGATGTGATTTACAAACTTTGTAAAATTATTGGACATACCCATTTTCTCACTTTGTTTATCAAATATGTTAAAACATTCATGAAAAGGGGATATGATCCTACAGTACTACAACTACAAGTTTGGTTGTCAACCCTTTTACAGTTGGCAATCACGCTGGCCTCTTTGCATGTACGCCGAAAATAAAGGTTTAGTACTATATGAAGGCTATCTCTTAAATCCAGAAATGGAAGGAAAACGTCAGATATATGTACTATTTCGTTTTTAATGATAACAGCTCAATCATTGAGTACACTAGCGACAGGTGGCTACAGTTTCTGTTTGTTCACTTAAATGTTTTCGTTATACGTGCATTTTACCACTGTATTTGCCATCGCAGTTGTTGTAGATTAGTCGGAGAGGGGATACGTTTATTTACAATGTTTGTCTTTTAGGGTGGTGATGGAATAAGTGTGAGGTTTGGCGCCCAAAAACCGGTTTACCTCCCCTCCCCCCCCCCAGTGATTTTTGTGACTGACCATTCCAAGGTGGTACTTTCATCTTCCCCCTATTGTATTGTTTGTTTTGTTTTTGTGCGTCTCCTGATGTTTTTATAGTTATGTACATCTGCTGTTTCCTTGTGTTGCTGTTCGGGCGGCTGTTTTTTCTGTATGTGGTGTATCATTCTTGTACTTGTTCCTAAATACGTTTATGTCTACAGACAAATGCATTTACAGACACATCGGGCTGTTGAACACAGGATAATAGATTCATAGTCATACCCTTTGTGGACGGTTCTCCAAAGTTGCCTTCCAATTTTTTTAGGACTGGGTCTATAGAAATGGATTTGCCCAGTGATACCATAAGCTTTCGAGCAGTGTCTTTCAGACATAGTCGAATAGCCTGTAAAACTAGCAGTTTGAAATATAAAGCTCGTTTTATCACAGAGCTAGACTGGATAAAGAAGTTACAAACACCTTTTCCTTTAGGCCTTAATGATAACATTTTCCAAAGCGGCAATATTTCTAAAGATCCAAGCATCGACATTTTCTCTATATAGTTGTCTAACATTTATATATAACCTTTAGTATGTATAACATTTCTTCACTGAGCTCTTATGATTTCTCTACACTCTATACTACTCTACCTCACCATATTATAAAGGATAAACTGATTACATTAATAGAAAAAACCTTTGCCAGAGAAAACAAAATGTTCATTGCTTGTAATGTTCAACGTTCATTCTTTTCGAATTCAGAAGTTAAACATTACACAATGTGGACATTCCTTGATGTTTGTAGATCTCTCTTACCTTTCTTTTAGATAATATATTTGTGCGTTATGGGGGTACCATATATCGTCAAGTTGTTGGTATACACATGGGTACAAAGTGTGTCCCTCTTGTTGCAGATTTGTTTTTGTTTTGCTATGAGAGGGATTTTATGCTTAGCTTAAAACCTGATACACAGACCGATATTGTTAATGCTTTTAATAAAACTTCAAGGTATTTAGACGATCTTTTGAATTTAGATAATCCTTATTTTGAAACTATGATTTCAATTCACCCAAAAGAACTGTCTTTAACAAAAGCGAATCAATCTGACATTATAGCTTCATTTTTAGATTTGAATGTTTCTATTACAAATGATATAGTTTCGTCCAAAATATACGATAAAAGAGAAGATTTTAATTTTAAAATTGTTAATTATATGTTATTTCTAGATGGAGATGTGCCCCGTTCTACATCTTATGGGGTTTATATTTCTTAAATTATTCGGTTTGCCCGAGCCTGTTCTTTGCTTGAAGAGTTTAACAGTCATAATTTAGTTATAACTGATAAACTTCTTAAGTAAGGTTACAGATATCACAAACTTCGCAAAACATTTTCTAAATATGATTATCGAACTTTGCCACTCATACGTAAATATAATTGCAATCTACGGACGTTACTCTCAACCAGACTTTTATGGGGATATTATCTACAAACTTAGGAAAATTCGGGGTCATATCCACTTGCATGATTTGTTTATTAAACGCATTAAACATTTAAGAAGAAAGGTTATGATCCCATTATATTGCAACGAACTGCATGTTTGGTTATCGACCATTTTACAGTCGGTAGCTACGCTTCCCTCTTTGCTTGCGCGATGGCAGGCCGAGGGTAGTACTTTATGATGGTATACTCTTAAACTCAGATACGGAATGAGCTTACCAGACTCATTTATTACTTTTTCCCTGTCGTGCCCTTAACGGCTTCCCTGTAGGTGCTCTGACTTCAGCAAAGTCATTGAGTACATATTTGACGGATTGTCACAGTTATTATGCTATGTTTTATATGTTGTCTTGTGTTCACCGTCGTCTATGTTGTGTGTAAGTCCAGCGGGGATACCTTTATTATACCCCCCACAACGATGTTGGGGGGGGGGGTATACTGGAATCAGGTTGTCCGTCCGTCCATCTGTCCGTCCGTCTGTCCGTCTGTCCGTCCGTGGACACAATTTTGTCCGGCCTTCTTCTTCTACAGTTTTGCTTCAATTCTGTTGAAAGTTCATGTATAGCCATATGACCATATAAACCTGTGCACCGCATATTTCCATTATGATCACACCACTACTTCATGAGTTATCTCCCCTTTTTAGTCCCCTATCAATGTTTTCCGGTTTTCTGGACTTTTTATAGAAGTGACTCGAGATATCAACTCTATATTTAGTACAAAACTAAATCTAGATAGGTTACAGATTATGTTATAATCTCAGACAGGTTGAATAATTATTTCCAGAGTTATTGCCCATGAACTTTAATTTTTTACTTCAAATTTTGGATTTTCCAGACTTTTTTTGGAAGTGGTTGCAGATATTAACTTTATATTTGGCATAAAACTAACTCTATATGAATTACAGCTTTATTGACAATCTCAATCTGGTTGAATAATTTTTGATAGAGTTATGGCCCTTGAACTTTATTTTTTTGTCAAATTTGCAATTTTCCGGGTTTTTTTTGGAAGTGGTTAAAGATATTAACTTCATATTTGACAAAGAGCTAAATCTAGATGAGATACAGCTTAAGTTCAAATATGGGTCTGGTTGAATAATTTTTGTCAGAGTTATTGTCCTTGAACTTAATGTTTTTCTGAAAAGGTACCTAGCTTTAGAACTTTGGATTTGACAAAAACCGCATGAAAGGGTCTTGTTTCTCTGAATTATGTCTCCCCCCATATTTATATGGGGGAGACATATTGTTTTCGTGAGAGTTGTCTGTCTGTCTGTCCGTCTGTCCGTCTGTCCGTCTGTCCGTCCGTCCGTCTGTCCGTCTGTCTGTCTGTCCGTCACACTTTGTCCGGATGATAACTTCAATATGTCTGATGCCAGTTGATTGAAACTTCATATATGGAAAGACCATATTGAGAGGAAGTGTCATGCACAAGGTCCATAACTCTGGCTTCACTAATATAGGAGTTATTGCCCCTTGTAAAAAAATAAACACTTTTTTGTCCGGACGATAACTTCAATATGCCTGATGCCAGTTGATTGAAACTTCATATATAGAAAGTGCATAATGAGAGGAAGTGTCATGCACAAGGTCCATAACTCTGGCTTCACTAATATAGGAGTTATTGCCCCTTGTAAAAAATGCACACTTTTTTGTCCGGACGATAACTCCTATATTGCTCATGCCATTGGATTTAAACTTCATATATGGAAAGATCATGACGAGAGGAAGTGTCATACACAAGGTCCATAACTCCGACTTCACTAATAATGGAGTTATTGCCCCATGTATTTTTTTTCACAATTTTTTGTCCGGACGATAACTCCTATATGGCTCATGTCATTGGATTGAAACTTCATACATGGAAAGATCATGATAAGAGAAAGTGTCGTGCTTAACGTCCATAACTCTGGCTTCACTAGTATATGAGTTATTGCCCCTTGTACATTTGTTTAATGCTTTCTTGTCCGAACGATAACTCTTACATGGCTCTTGCCATCGTATTGAAATTTCATTCATGGAAAGAGCATGGTGAGAGAAAGTGTCATGAACAAGGGCCATAACTCTGGCTTCAATACTTTTGGAGTTATTGCCCTTTGTTACATTTTTTGTCAGGATGATAACTCCTATATGGCACATGTCATTGGAGTGAAACTTCATACATGGAAAGATCATGATAAGAGAAAGTGTCATGCATAAGGTCCTTAACTCTGGCTTCAATAAATTGAGAGTTATTGCACCTTGTACATTTGTTTAATGCTTTCTTGTCCGGACGATAACTCTTACATGGCTCTTGCCATCGTATTGAAACTTCATTTATGGAAAGAGCATGGTGAGAGAAAGTGTCATGAACAAGGGCCATAACTCTGGCTTCAATACTTTTGGAGTTATTAGCTGTTATCATTTTCTTCTTGAAAAATGTGGTGTGGAAAGCGCATAATGAGAGGAAGTATCAATCAAGTCCATAACATTTTTAGTGATTTCCATTTACATAATTGTTGCTTTTATTAGAGGGAGACATCCGTTTTTGTGACAAAAACCTCTAGTTATTCTTCATTTTTATTACATTAATTAGGTTGGGGCATGTATTGTTTTTAAATCTCTTCATGTTTCTGTATGTACATATGTTCAGATTGATGATAGGTGGACATGTGGGGTGTATTCGTTAGCCTTTGACTTACAGTTCTAGTTTACTTTGAGAGATTTGGAGGTTAAGACGTCCGTAAACCGGTTTAAACACCAAGTGGTGTGTTTGCTACTGACGGTGCCAAGGCGGTACTCTCTTTGTCACCCTTCCTTTTGTTTGCCTTGCGTCTTTGTGCTTGTGATTTTGTTCATGTGTGGAGTGTTTGTATCTGGTTCTTGTGTATATGTTGATGTTTTCTGTGTTTTCTGTGTTCATCTCGTGTGTGAGTGTTCGTTTGGGTGTGAGGTTGTGTATATGTGTGTGTGTGAATCAGTCTTTCGGTGTTTTGGTGGTCACCTCATGACACCACTCGTAAAAAGAGATTTCCGAATTTGGTGTTGGTTCATCACCAGCTAAATTAGGGATCTTTGTTGCTTTTGTATTAACAGGGGATATCCCGAATGCTAGCGGTCTATGGTTTGGTGGGGGTCAACAACTGGCATGTGGGCGGGTGAGGGATCTAACCCTGTCAAAGGTTTCTTTTCAAAAAGGTCAATAATAGTTTTTATACGCCAATCTAGTAAAGGGAGTCGTATATTAGCGTGGCCTTGTCCGTCTGTCCGTCCGTTCGTTCGTTCGTTTGATTTTTCGTCTGTCAAAATTTTGTTTGTCCGCTGTTTTCTCGGAAAACTTTACACAAATGTTAAATGCATCAAGATCTGAAGCTGATTCGACTCTGTGGTTCATTTGATTTGTCGTCTGAGTTATGACCCTTGTACTTATAAACAATAATGCAAATATATGCAAATATGAGGATGGCCGTAGCTTTTTCATTTTAAATGATATTTACTTCAACGTTTTTATAAGATACTACCTTAATATCTATTACACATATATTTCGGGTCATTTTATTTTAAACTGTTTTTCATTCTGTTTGTTCATTGCTTTGTTTGTCAGTCAACTTTTAGTTTGTGTGTTGTTTTCTGGGAAAACTATTAAAAGATATTCACTTCGTTTTTATATAATATCATTTTAATATGGATGTCAAGATCTGAAGCACAAATTAGAAATTACAATCCATTCTATAGACCCAGTCCTAACGAAATGGGAAGGCAACTTTGGAGAAACACATACATACACGTACATTTCGTATAATACACCAATACGACACGGAGCTACAGATAAAGCTGCGCGTACTCAAATACCAGAATGGTCATTTCTTCCCTAAAGGGTGGTCAAAAATAGGGTTTGGCTGAGAAATAAAAAAATATTCTTAAAAATGTTTTAATTTACGCATTTTATCTGGACCTCTGAATACGAACTATTCGTGACATTTCAATACCTTGCATATCGTTTGACATATCACTATGAAATTAATCTTAAAAGAAGAAGTTTTCTAGTCATGAAAACTAAAAGTTACAGAATGTCCGAAAAGTATAGGAAGCGGTTTTAGATCAAATAATCGTGTAGACCTAATCCTGTTGTTTGTTTGCAAATACATTGTTAATTTTGCATTGAATCATTTAGTAAATCAGCAGTTTTATTATTAATAGTAATAAGTGACGGTTAAGTCCGTAGCCTGCCGTCACTAATCGGAATTCTGCTAGATGGCAGCATCACTCGCTGCATCATAAAACACTTGCTGTTAAGTATTTCTCGCACTTCTACACCAAACGTCATGAATTGATCACATAATAGTACCTACTGAAATGTTTAGGCATATACAATTGAAAGTACATTTCATTCCCTATTAAGGAAGTCCCGCTTTATTGAAGGGTGAGAATCAAGCTATCAGTCTGAATCGTAGTTGTTCTGTTAGAAGATATATAACTTCAAAGTAGTTGGTTTCACAGGAGGCATAGGTTGGTCTTTAAGAAGTTTCATTGAAGGTCTGGTACTTAGACCTCAGAATGACTTTATAATTTAGGCTTCAGTGACGGACCTCCGGAAGGCTTTAAACGTTATGCTTTTCAAAGTGACAGGCGATCATTACTGTATATATTTGATTCGATTTGTGATAAAAATTTATAAGCACAATGTTTGTACCTTTCTCTGCAGTGACATTGAAATTGAATATATTGCAAAGCCGTCTAAAGTGACCAACTAATGAACTCATTGGTGTCTTTGAATGCGGGTAGTTGATTATTGCAGGAAAAAAGTATTACAGAGTTTTCTGTATAACTGTATTAAGCTACCAACTGGCTAGAAATCCTTGAAGTATGCCGCTCTAATATAGTAGCTCGTGAGTGGACTTACTGTATATATTGAAGACTATATGTCATCAGTGCGATCCACATTCATGATATAGCTAAATTTGTATGAAATTATTTGCAAATGGACAAAGCATGAAAAACTGACATTGAATATGTAAGTTCATGTGCGCATTTACTATCTTCAGAGATAAATATAAAGATAAATAGACATACACACATACATACACGTATCAACACACCGAAAGAGAAACGCACGCACACACACACACACACACACACACACACACACACACACACACACACACACACACACACACACACACACACACACACACACACACACACACACACACACACACACACACACACACACACACACACACACACCACACCACACACCACACACCACATACATATACACACATACAAAAACACACACGCACATAAATACACGGACACGGAGACATAAGCAGACATATAGACACGTTACATCAGCAATAACGAACATAAATGTTCGAATCGGAGGCATTTACTACCTTCACATACACACAGAGATAAATAGACATACACACATTACAAACACGTACAAACAGGTACAAAGAGAAACACAAATTCACACACACAAACACACGCGCGCGCACGCACACACACATACATACATACACACCACACACACACACACACACATACACACACGCACATAAATACATGGACACGGAGACATACGCAGAAATATAGACACGTTACATCCAGCCGCAGCAGACTACACGTTAAAGATCCCAAGTAAATGACCACATTGTCAGCAATAACGAAAATAAATGGTCGAATTGGAGGCATTACAAATTACAATGGTAAAATAGGATAGAAGCATATAGATACGAGTTACAAAAGTATAACAGTCGTTGAAATAAAGTAAATCGTTAAACCGGAATTCTAGTAGAGAAGAATTTAGATACTTTTATCAGGTGGCTGCTTAATGCAGGGTGAAGATCATGCAGAACGCTGACTTTCACCCTGCATTAAACTGCCACTTATCTCCAAGTCTGATAATTATACTACAGTTAACTTCCGGTTAAGAGGGGTTCACTTTAGATACTGAAAACTTAAACATTTCGAACTTAAGAATAATTTAAATCCTTTTATACAAGTGGATGCTTACTGCAGAGTAGAATTTAAATAGAAAACGCCCAAAGTAGCTTCCTGATCACTTTCACCCTGTATTAAGCTGCAACCTGTCTTAATGATCAATTCTGATATGGATTTGAATTTTCGAATAATCGCGATTTTATTGCATGTTAATAAATATCATTTATTTCCATACTTTGCAGTTGTAGCACTCTTCAACGTCGTTTTATTTATTGCTACGTGGTACTACGTCCATCTTTACGAACACCCTTCGTTCAATTTAACCATGGATTACAAGACAGGAATCCAGTGTTACCCTAAAGAACCTAGGTTTTCTTGGCTGCGCTGGTGGAAGAACAGAGGAAGTAAACAGGCACTGGACCTCCCGCAAAACTTAGCATCCTTTCAAACCACGCTGAGTCTCGATGATCAAACCATTTTGCGAAAACTATTTTTCAAAACTACCCAAATATTTCAAGACAATAACATTACGTACCATTTACAATTTGGTAGTCTGGTTGGAGCTTATCGACACTATGGGATAATACCATGGGATGATGATATAGATCTTTTCGTCAATATTACGTATCATGATACCATACGTGAATTGTTCAATGAAAACAGCCCAGTCATGCTAGACAGTTTTCAATTAACCTTTATACCAACTCCTTATGGTTTTAGTAAAGTACAGATGGAATATATTAGATGGAAAAACAATACCCGTGAAAAATCTCACATGCGCTATCCATTTATTGATGTATTTTTTTTTCACAGACAACGGGAAATTTATTTCGGAATATACTCATGGGGCCTTTAGGAATGACATGATTTTTCCATTGCAACAACGTTTATTTGAGGGAACGCTTCAACCGGTGCCACGTAGCATCGCATACGCAACAAAAATGGTTAGCAAAAGAAACGTATTACATGAATGCTGTAGTAAACAAAAACACCATAACAAATTTAACAAGAAAATTAGATATGTATGTGTTCCATGCTCCGCACTCTATCCGTATTACCCATTTGCAAGTAGGACACATAGTGAACAGGTTATAAGAATCGGGGCTGTTAACCTATCGCTTGAAAACAACGACGCCAAACAAAATTTCTCAGAAACGGTATTCTGTCCTTAACAGTACGGACAAGAATATACATTACCAGTGGGATAAACATTATTGAAATATATATTACTTAGTAATGTTATGATAGCTACAGTGGTTGTGTTTTTTAAAGAACAAAATGATGTCTACATGTGAAAATCGATATCTCGAACTCGGATAACTCGAACTTCTGGATGACTCGAATAAAAATTTCAATCCTTCCATAACAAACAATACAAAATTGCTCTAAAATGTATCGCTACAGTTATCTAGAAACACGTGTGACAGCTTAATACATATCTATAGTAATGCTGAAAGATCCCACATTATGACCTGACTTAAGCTGTGGACACAGAGATTGTTCATACTATAAAGCGGATAAATCGAACTTCGGTTATCTCGAAATGATTTGCATAGTCCCTCGAAGTTCAGTATATTGAAGCTCAAGTGTATACAGTAAAATCTCGATTATTCAGAAGAATTTAGAATCGTTTAGCAGATGGCTGCTTAATGCATGGTGAAAGTCATACAGAAAGCTCATAGAGGAGCTTTCTGTATGACTTTCACCATGCCTTAAGCTGCAACCCGTCTTAAAGAACGATAATGATTCGTATTTTAGTGTTCGCATAATCGAGATTTTACTATATATACATGTTTATGAGACGAATGCCTGTGATCTGGAGTAAAGCACAATGCAGTAAGTACAGTGGGACCTTTTAGGCTGTTACCTCGTAAATACTTGATAAGGTAAATGACTGTATAAATGTAAATTTACCTATTTCTTACAATGGCATTTTAAGCAAGATAATATCTTACTGTGGCGGAAACAGAGCGATCCGATCTGTGTCTACTCTGTTTGCAAATGCGTGAAAATGCTTGTATTTGATTGAAAGGTTTGATCGACCACTTTTAAGAGGTGTGCCATTCAGGTGTTCAATCCAGTATCCACACAGGAGTTTTCTGTGCCCCTCTCGTTCTGCATCAAGCAGTTTAAAGTTACACATGCTTCATTATCTTTTGATTAAGTGATCGCTTAATTCGGGGGACTTTACTGTAGATAGTGTCACAAGTCACATGTGTACCTCCTGTCCTCGAAGGATGTTATATCAAAACGGGCTAAATAGTTGCCGTCCGTATTTTAAACTATTTTTAAGTATAAGACAAGTATCCCTAATTAATTAGCCTTATCCTTCATAAACATGCCTTTGTAAACAATGTATTTTCCAGAAAAAAAACACACCTCATGTATGAACTGTCTCATCTGAGTCTGCTCTAGTTGTTTATTGAATGATATACATGTAAATCTACAATTCTACAGGTTCTGCAGTAGCTAAACTTCCCTGTGTTAACATGTCACATACTTTCATTATTAATGTTCATAATGCCATTGTTTTACATGAAGTAAATACGTTAAAGATAAAACATATATTAGCCAGTCTTTATTAAAATCGTTATATGATACGATCAAACCAGAAATCCAAGTTATGACATGTATCCAACGTCCATCCTCTACCACCTTTTATAAAAATATTGCATGACAGACAGACAGACATAAATCAGAGAGAATGGGATGAGTGTTTGAGGTTATATGCACTACATAAACACAGGGTTTATTATCCTGCCTGCTGAACAAACTTGTGTCAGAAGAAACTGTCATCCTCTACAGTTGTCGATGGTCTTGCATTTCCTTTCAATAACACGACCAGAGTAGCAAACAGCTACTCGGAATCTCATCTGGATCCAACTTGTTTTATGGGCAGTAGGTTAGAGATTAATGCTGTGACTGTTTTATGTTTGATCCAGGATCATCCTGTATAAGTGTAGGAGCTTTCTGGAAATGTATTCGTACTGCAATGAGCTACGACCTGTCATATACCTTTACTTGCTGGAGATCTGAGCCCATGCTTATAAAGCTTTTTAGTTTAGTCTCAAGCTTTTGATTGGTCAGATTTGAGCCAAAGGCTAAAAAATCTGACCAATCAAAAACTAGAGAACGAACTCAAACTCAACTAAAATGTTTTATAAGCATGGATACTGAACACAGAGTTAGCGAGCACGGAGTGTACTGCCTGTCACCACTGTCGCAGTTTGAATTTGTATAAAACAGCATTCTTATCTCTGCATCGAGATCGTTTGTTTAAACTTTTGCCATGCTGAAGTTTTAACCTTTATTCTCTGGATCAATATGGAAAAATAGTCAAACAGGGAGAGCCACACACGAAATGACACCGCACCAAACACCATCAAACAAGAAACGGTAAAGCCACAAGACAAAACATAACAGGACGCATATCAAGACGAAAAACATTAAACATTTAGCATATTAAACAACATTGAATGGGTTATTTGCATGCGGTTCGGAATCTGATACTGCAAATATTACGTAACTCGTCTGATCATGTGGTGTGCGGTGGTCAAGTGGTAACGCGCTTGACTACCAATCCGAAAGTCCGGGGTTCATTTCGTTTTTATCAGAATTCAAACTGGCTTTACCTCATAGCGATATGCTTAATTACGATAATTAACACATTCACTTTCTTGATTCAGAGAATAAAGGTTATTTGCAAACACGTGTAATCAGAATCCAAATTGCGAGAATCTCATAACGATATTTTTATATTATTTATTTGTTTGTCTCATCTGTATACATACATATTCAATACAAGCATTTAAGCAATAGAATACTGTACACAGCCTTTCTACACATAAATATAAGAGGCAATGTCCACGTGTAACAGCATGGGCAAAACATTATCACAACCGACAATCTAATTACACAGTAAAATCTAGATGATAGCGGCTAATCTATGCAATTCTGCATAAAAAATTATTAAAAAGAAACATACAATAAAACGTGACAAATCAAAACGGACGCTTATGTGAGAAATAAGAAACAGCCTAAGAAATCTAACAGTCCCTTTGATCAGATCAAAAGAACCCTGATTAACAACTGTCATTTAGAATAACTAAAATACAATACAAAAGCACTAAAACAATTAGAGTATACATTATTTACACAAATAAGAAGATCTCCTTTTAAATATTCCCCAACAGGTTTTGGCACAATCCCTGATCAGACTGAAATTGGTGAAAATTACTCTTAGCTGTGATATGTCATCTAGGCTAGAGAAATTTTCAACAACTTGTTCTGCTTTAAGAAAACGACTAGCCCGTATATCATCATACAATGTACAGTGTAATAAAACATGAAGCTCAGATTCAACTGCATCATAAAATGGACATTTCCTATCCAATAAAGGCAAGTTCTCGTATCTACCAGTTTCTATTCTTTTAGGCGCAACGTCACATCCAAATTTGCACAATGCTGAACGATGTCGAGGTGGTAAAATAAGAGTACAATAATTGACTCCAAATAATTCTTTAAACAAACTATACGTTCGTTACTTATTTCCACCTTTTCTTGATGTACCAACGGGGTTTGAAACTATTTCCCTCCATTTTCAATACAACTTGTTAATACAGAGTTCCCCAATTTGTCACACAAAAACCTTTTCGAGATATTTGCTTCAATATTTGTACAATCAACAAACCCATATGAGACAAATGTAGCTTTAACAACATGAAACCAGTTTCTGCACGAGTTTCCAGCTAAATTAGCGACCCGTTTGTTCACACCTGATGAAAGCATATTACAAGTTCTTGCATAGAACTGACCTATATGCTGCCATTGTCTAACAACTGGAGGGTGCCATGCCATTTCCCCCGTCAACGCGGCATAAGGGGTGTATATACCGACACCAAGGACCTCATAGCTCTTTTTTGAACAGCATAGATGCAGGAAAAGATACGACAACCCCAGATTGCTGCACCATAACCAATAACTGGCCATACAATGGAATCGTAAAGCTTTGTAAATACATGATAAGGGACACCACCTGCCAATTTACACTTTGCAATTACAAGGACTAACGCACGACTAGCGCTCTAGGCAACACCCCTTGCAGTTATATTAAGATCTAAATGTTCAGTCAACACTAAACCAAGGTATGTATACTTTGCCACGATATCAATAACTTCATCTACACATTGGAATACAAAATCAGTTTTACGCTGTGTCGGGTTCCTAAAATGAACAACATTGCTTTTATCGATATCTACCGTCATGTCATTTACGTAAAACCAGTTATTCAAAGCATTATGTAACAATTGTAAGTATTCAGCTGTTACTGCGAGTAACGATACATCATCTGCATACAATAGAATACATATGGTTTCGTGTCCAATAGATACGCCAATATTCAAAGACTTAACCCTTCTCTTGCTGAATTCTAAAATACATTTCTTCTTCTATACCAATGCCCTGTTGTATAATTACATATATCGTCACTGTGTAAAAGTATTTCGCTGTGCAATCACTGCTGTGTGTGCACAGGTTGCACAATCAACTTGTAAATAGTGCAGACGCTGATGAGGCAGCTCCTGTAGGAGCTGTCTCATCTGGATTTTCACTATTTACAGGCAGGTATATTGACGTAAACAGCATGCGAAGGATAAACATATAAAGCTAGCTCGTTGATATATAAAATGAACAGAAGTGGACATAAGGTACATCCTTGCGTAAGTCCAATTTTAACGTCGAACCATTCCGTATTAAAGGAAACCACGCGTACACATGAATATACAGAAGCGAAGGATTAATATATAAAGATACCTCGTTGATATATAAATTGAACAGAAGTGGAAATAAGGTACATCCTTGCGTAAGTCCAATTTTAACGTCGAATCATTCCGTATTAAAGGAATTCACACGTACACATGAAGATACAGAAGAATACAAACATTTTATAGCAGTAGGCAAATTACCATTAATATCCGCAACACTAAGACGTGACCACAATCTATTTCTATTTATGGAAGCATAGGCTTTTCTGAAGTCTATAAATGCACAGAATGTCGACTTCTTAAGTTTCCTCCTTTAGGTCAATAATATTACATATTGAGTCAATGTGATCAGTAGTGCTCCGTTGTTCCCTAAGCCCATTTTGTTCATCTACCAATTTACCATTTCTTTCAACCAAGTCTGACAATCTTGCATTTAATATATTACAATATGTTTTATACATGGCACACGCTAATGCTATACCTCTGTAAGAGAGTGGATCCCTAGGATCGGAAGTGGAAGACTTCGGAATGGGATTGATAATACACTTACCCCATAAAGAAGGTGCAATACCACGGTTAAAGCAAACAGTAAATAACGTATGAAGTAAGCAAATAGACGTATCATTCTACAATACTTCTGAATGAATCCCATCACTTCCAGTTGCCTAGCCTAGTTTCGCACTCTCGACCGCCTTTTTCACTTCCAGAAAGCTTATATGGAAATTGAAAGGTAAAGAATGGCTGTTTGCGTTATCAACTGAGGAGACAGTCTCGACAATAGCACTACGGTTAGCATATGTAATTGAGAACTAAATTCCGATTTCTATTGATCTAAAACATATTTGATGTTGCGTGATACACTCCCGTCCTCGGTAATAACTTCCATTGGTATGCTACTATTTTTACTCTGACTAATACCCAACAAACCTATTTTCGTCCAATATGCAGAAGAGTCACATTTGCAATCAGCTACAAGTTCATTTTACATGGAGTACCAATACAATCGTTTTCCTCTTTGTGCCTCTATATCAAATAGTCTACGTTTATATACAAAATCAGATTCAAACGAACCTTTTCGTTTCTACAATCACACTTGAGCCAAGCACTTTCGATAGTCTTAATAAGGACACTGCTACACCCCGAGTAAAAAGGTTATTTGCGAAACAGTTTGAATTCCGATCAAACATTGTGTAACACCCCTGATCAGATTCCAAACTGTTTGAGTCTCTTAATGAGATTTCTTTTATTATTTACCAAAGATTTAAATTTGAGAAATAGAAGCAGATGTTTAAAACAAATAACATATTGGCGGCGAAAGGGTTGAATCAATCAAACGGTGTGTTAATGCAATAAACCAATGAAGTGTGACACGAGATCTAAAATACACAATATAATTAAAGTTTTACGGTACGCAATTGCCAATCACGTTAGAAAGTACAATAGGCACGTGCCGTAGGAATAAATCATTTAGTGTCGGCCCAGACCACAGGTTGATCTAGGTCCAGTATAACAATAATCTGTTTACACTATACAGATATAGAAAATAATCGTGATACATTGAAACAGTTCAGCTTAAATTGATATCAAAGTTCCATACAGAAATTATTAATTTGATTAATTTAATCAATTATATTCATTTTGTTATTTTTTTAACCAGTTTATGCTGCTTTGGTAATTGGTTATTTAGAGAATATGTCATATTAAAAAATCAAGGACAAGTTTGGTGATAACTTCAGCGAGTAGTTTAAGAAACTTTGGAAAACATTTCTTGATGACATTTTTATACTTTGGAATAAATCGAAAGATGACTTAGACCAATTAAATGGTATATTAAATAGTCCTCATTCAGATTTGAACTTTACCATGGAATTTAGTACGTCGGAATTGCCCTTTTTAGACATAAATGTGATATTGGAAAGTAATGAAATATCCACTGATATATATTATAAACCAACGGATAGTAAGCAATACCTTTTATTTAACTCTTGCCACCCAAAACATACACGAGAATATATCCCTTTTGTCTAGCAAGAATAATCTGTGTGATAGTATCAAATCGGGTATTTTTGGAAAAAAGGTTAGGGGAACTGAAAACATTCCTCTTAGCCCGTAAATATCCCATCCAATTTATTAAAGGTGGTATTAATAAGGCAAAATCAAATGAAACAACTACATTGAGGCAGCGAAAGAGGCAACACAAGAAAACAAATAGCCTATGTTTCATCACACACTCCTAGAAATGTGGAATTTTTAACACCATTCAGAAACCCTTAAAATCCTTACCCAAGACGAATGCATGAAGGAAATCATGTCCAGCTATAAAACAATCAAAGGTAAGAGACAACCACATAACTGTGGCCTATGTCCTTACTTATTAGAAGGTAAAAAGTACACATTTAAATCAGGGCAACACTTCACCTTAAAATTCGATGGTTCCTGCAACATACAACGCTTTATCTAAGCAATGAAATGCAACGGATGTTCACAGGACTATATCGGCGAAACCGACCATTTGAGAAACCGGGTGACCCTCCATAGATAACATATAAGGCACCCAGAATTGACAATCCTGCCGGTAAGCCGCCACATTGCTGAGTGTGCAGGGAACCAAGATGTGAACCGTATTGTAACGGAATTTCGCGTCGCAAAACCCGATGTGGGATTTCCCGATCCTGATCAAAGATCCACTCTATGATAAATGCGCTTTTTGATTTGAATATAAATTGTTTTGGAGTAACAACGCAGATACTGACCAAAAAATCCGCTATGTTACAGGTGTGGCATTTGATTTGGATCTAAATTGTTTAGAGTAACAGCGCAGATTCATACCCGAATTGGAAAATTCAAAAACGACTCGGATTTCATGCGACAAGCTCAAGCAACGAGCTTATCAACACCCTGTCCCGATCTCGTATGCAGTGCATTAGAAAAGTATATCATTCATTTTACAGTAACAGAACAGCTTCACAGCAACAGGGCAGATCCTGATCAAAAACCTACTCTGTTAAAAGTTTAGCATTTTTTATTTGGATCTAAACTGCTTAAGAGTAACATCTCAGTTCCTGACCCATTCTCCATGTGTTTCATTTGATTTGGTTCTAAACTGTCTTAGAGTGACGTCACGGATCCTGATCCAAGATTAGCTGTTACAAGTGTGGCGTTTGATTTGGATCTAAACTGCTTTAGAATGACATCACGGATCCTGATCCAAGATCCGCTTTGTTACATGTGTGTCTAAACTGTTTTAGAGTAATATCGTGGATTCTGATCAAAGATCCACTCTATTACAAATGTGTCATTAGATTTAGATATAAACCTTTTTAGAGTAACAGCGCAGACCTTGACCCAAGATTCGCTCTGATACAAGTGTAGCATTGGATTTGGATTTGGAGCTGTACTCTTTCATAGTATCAGCGCAGATCCAGACGAAAGATCCGCACCGTAAAAAGTTCGACATATGATTTTGATCTAAACTATTTTAGAGTAACAGCGCAGATCCAGACTCCAATTCTAAATTTAAAAAAAAATACTCAGCTTTCACACGACAAGCTCAGTCAACAAGCATATCAACGCACCGTCCCGATCTCGCATAGTTAAAAATCTATAATTCATTTTATGGTAACAGGGCAGCTTCATAGTAACAAGGCAGATCCTGATCAAATTGCTGCCCTCTTAAAATTTTGGCATTTTTGACTGCTTAACCCTTTGCTTGCTATTCACGTCAATATACCTACCTGTAAATAGTGAAGACCCAGATGAGACAGCTCCTGCAGGAGCTGTCTTATCAGGGTCTGCACTATTTACAAGTTGATTTTGCAACCAGTGCACTACACAGCCGTGGTTGCACAGCGAAATACGTGTACACAGTGAATATGTATGTAATTATACAACAAGGCATGGGTAAAGAAGGAGAAATGTATTTTATAAATTCAGCAAGAGAAGGGTTAAGAGTAATATCACAGAATCTGATCCAAGGTCAACTCTGTTACAAGTGCTGAATTTGATGTGGATCTGTTGCAAGAATAAGTTCTCTTTTTCTCATTTTCTCATATTTCTTGGTAATTTCCGGTCGCTGTGTCTGACGAAAAACGAGCACAGTGAATACTTGGTAGTTTGGCTTATGTACCTAAATCAACACTATGCATTGAATATGGACACGTTTAACAGTACATACAACACAAAACTACATATGGACACATGGTTCTCGACGCTAAGGACGCTCCGCGTCGCTCATTAGGGAGACTGGGTATCGAGGACCTGGGTTCAACGGCACTGCGACACTGAATAGGTCATATAGCGCCGATGAATGATGAGATGACATGATGATGAGGGAAGATATCAGGAAGATGATTTCGGCTAATCTCATTCGTTGCAAAGCAGCGCATGGGATCAAAACCAACGACCTGCCTTCCTTTTAGTTCTTGGCAGAGGGGATAATCTCCGTCAAATAAACAAAAACATCCCCTGTGACAATTAAGCCCCAGAACCACGGCAAGGTAGGAAGGTCTCTGGGGCATACTCAAAGAAGCTTTCTGTAAAGGTGTTGTAAAGCAGAGTTTGGGGTTAACCCCTTACTCGATGTATACGTGCCCTTTAACATCTTTGAGACAGTTTTAGATATAAAATCTATTTATTCATCCCCAAAAGGTACATTTATTGTTGCAAGCTATATTTGGAGAATTGTGTAATGTTGTGCTCGGCATACTGCCAAACATATTATTTTCAATATTGTTTCTCTTCGTTTTCTTATCACTAATTAATTTTCATGAGGATGCAAATGAGGTAATTTACATACAGTTAACTAAACATGAAGATTCATACATAAACTATATGTTTATATAATTTATAATTATTGCCAAAGTAGGCCGCGATATCTTTGTATGTTGCAGGTATTTAAACACTCTATAATATGAACAATTAGGTTAGAATGGTTGCCTAGGAAACAGATATATCACCATCAGTGCTATATAACCTGTCCCAAATTTATTTATCTAACATTCTTGGTGATATTCAGTGGTCATTTGAAACTTTAGCTAAATATTTTGCATTTTTGTTTGCTTTATAAGAGTAAGACTGGTGTCTTTCGAAAATTTCAACATCTTTTACTGTTCTCATAAATATTCATACATATGTAAATTAGTTCATATCAGAAAAGTAATATTTACTATTAAAGCAATGCCTCATATCTATGTTTGTAACAATTGATTTCAAGACTCATAAATAATAACTGAGATATAGCGGCGTGTTACAGGTAGATGTCAATTTTCTAAAAATTGTGAAAGGATTAGTTAGCATGGTCGGAAACAGTTACAATGTTACTTACAGTTCAGTGTTTGGTTATCAATATAGATACTTTGCTTTCTGAGTATTTTTTCATCAATTTAAACTACATTTGAAGTTGTTTTCTGATAATGGTATGATAACAATTGAGAGGTTTACGTTATTTCTGTATTCTTTTTTACTATTTTTTTTTTACATTAATATTCATGTGTATGCGAATAAGGTAATTCCTAAGTATAGCCTTTACACAAAAGCACAAGGTCTAAGCTTTCATTCGTTACCAGTTTTATACATAGAGAATAACCTGTCACTGACGGATATGTCATTTATCCGGTGAGGGTAGAAAATCGAAGGGCGAGCCTTGGCGAGCCCTTCTAATTTCGTCCCGAACCGGATCTCGTCAAGTGACAGGTTATTCTATTTATTCTGTCACCAAATAACGAACATATTTTACAGTAATGTGGTTTAAAAAAATAGATAAATAAAACGAATATTATTAATTTTCTAAGCAACCTTTTGATACTCTTGAGTTTTGTTTCTATAAATAGAACTGTGTCCGAATAGAACACTGTGACCGAACTACTACTTTATAGAAAAAAGTCCTCCCATTCATTGTTTATATAATCACAAAAAGATGAGTAAAGACTGCAAAAAGAAATATGATGCCAGAATATAGATATTCTTAATCGAATTATACCTAAACACTAACATGTCATATTACAAACATCCGCACATGTTAAATGAACGTAGGTGAGACGATCAGAAGTCATTTTGGAGTTACACAGCATTCGTGGACTTCGTGTTAGATCTGCTTTCTTAACTGAACTGAACTTTATTACATCTCAGGTACCGAAGTGCAACACGAGGAAATACAATACACACAATAATCATACACTATGACAAAGTACAATCATTAAAATTAATAAAGTTATTAATAAGGTTACTGGTGGTTGGAGACATAAACTACTAGATATACATGTATATGCTTAAACACTGAAAGAAAGAACGAAAGAAAAGAAGAAAGAAAGAAAGATAAAAAAGAAAGAAAGCAACTAAGTAAGGAAGAAAAGAGAGAAATCGAAAAAGGGGGAAAGCCAAGATATTCATTGAATGGTGACTCGACATTTCGCTGCCAAATAAGGTTCGTATTCTGACAGTCTGGACCCTGATAAGACGACGAGGCAGCCGACATTCTGTCTTGATGCAGACTGTTTGCAACTGTTACCATGGGTTCGTATATGGCAGCGAGAGATTTAACACCCGTGATCCTCCATGCGAACAGGTTCGATCCAGAGGAGACGCCGCGCAACTCGGCGCTTCACCAGGATCCAGACTGGTTGTTAGTATGTAAACAAATGAAAATTGTAGCAGACGACTAATTTATATATAACAAATTAGGCAGCGAAAGAGTAAAGTATGTTATACAGTTAAAAATAGCTAAAATGTAAATGTTTAACCCTTTCCCTGTTCAATAGGAATGAAGGTAAAAAGGCACAATGAATATTTACTGATTGATGTCACACGACGTCGTGTGCACACGTATTTCGTAAGCAATTAGAACAGACCCAGAACAGACTACATCCGGGTCTATCCTGATTGTAATTGCGCGAAAAAGCACTTTATGAGGGAAAGGGTTAAAGACAACAAGTTCGGGAAGAATAACGGACTACTTTTAGACAATATATACATAGTTCGGATATCGGATAACCATGCCGTTTGACGAGAGTATACATACAGTGAGTAAGTAATCTAAATACGGGATAAAATTCCAATGCTTACGGTAATAAATTTATTATTGTTGCATTCGTATAGGTAAGACTATTATTAAAATCAGTGAAACTGATTTGTGTATATACAGCTAGGTGGCACAGCGACTATGTCGTGTGATGTAATTAACTGTGTTAAACCTAACATTTGGATTTATAACTTGGAATTGGAATTCGTGTCGACATGGAATTATGAAAACGTCGATTGGTGCTTGAGATTGGAAAAGCAGTTCAAAAGTGCCAAGTGGCAGGTAATAACCCCCCTCTCTCTCTCTCTCTCTCTCTCTCTCGCTCTTTCTTTCTCCCCCTCTCTCTTTCTCTCCCCTCACTTCCTGTCTCTCTCTGTCTCTATGTGTCTGTCAGTCTGTCTGTCTCTCTCTGTCTCTCTCCGTGAGAATAAAGGGGAACTTCCTTTAACCCAGCTTTCAGTTCCCATCTGCCCAGCTTTCAGTACCCATCTGTCTGCCAACCAAATCATGGAACTCTTTCATCCTCAAAAAATAGACACCTACGGCCCAGTCAGAATTTGAAAGCATATATATATATATATATATATATATATATATATATATATATATATATATATATATATATATATATATATATATATAATTCAACTGAAAATTATTTTCATGTCTGTATTCTAATCAATCAATATCGAATATCTATATTTAAATGCCTTTTAACCCTTTCCTCCATGGGCTAATTTTAGACCCCAACCTCGTTGGATAAATCTACTGAAAAGGTATGAATCTGAATCTCCCTCTTTAAGCACAATCCCTGGCAGTGTATTCAGATTGTTGAATGTGGCCAGTATTGAAAGAAGAAAGAGGAGCATTAAGTAGAAAAAGGGAAAATCTTAGAATTTGTAGTTTGATACCATTGTGATAAATAGAGCATTTGTTCCTACAGGAGCAAATGCTCTATTTATCACAATGGTTTCATAAAGTGACTTTTACAGAAGCAAAGAAAGGCGTAGTGGGATTTATGGAGGAAAGAGTTAAACCATTTCATCCACATTATAAGTACCATCTATATAAAGGCGTCTTTAACAATTCTGCATTAATAAGCACCACAAATAAATATTTGCTGATCAATGCTGTTGAATATTAATTAATGACAGAACAAAGAAAGCTGATCCCCAACCAACTTTCTGTTTTACTTTCCTCAAGATTGTGTTTTATGTATTAATTATCCTGCTTTATTATTTAGGTGGATATTATATGTTATTTTTCACATTGAAAATATACATGTACATGTGATTTGCACTTAAAAGATTTACTTGGAGGAAAGGAATAAGCAATTCAGTAATAACATTTAAATCAAAAGTAAACTAGATGATGGTCCTTTGCAGAAAATAGAAGATTAACATGAAATCAATTCACTTCATAACCTACTTAATGTTAAGGTTTAAGTTGGTGCTACAAATATTGACCTTAAATCATTGCTTTGTAAATTTACTTTGCTTGATTTTTTATTATATTTACAATTTCAGATTCAATGACTGACTGGACTGTAGCAGGACTCTAGTGCTAACCGCTGAATAGATGGAATGTTTGCATCAATATGAGGGAAATTAACACATTGACTAGAAGGAAGAGCAATTGGTGTCAGAGGCATTTGTTGATGATCAATTAGTGCAACCACATAAAAATTAAATTGAACAGCATATTTGAACAGATCATTTGTTCACCCTCAGACATTTGACTGTAATTCAGCATAGACTGTATAGTACTTACATATATATAGTACATAGACTTGTGTGTCGCTGGTAGAATTGGTAGAATAATTTAGATAAGTTGTTCTCCGGTACAAAGTATCTTATTTCGTTACAGTGTACACCAAGACCAGCCACTATGTCTCTGAGTGCTCAAGATCTACACTGATTGTCACTCATCATAATCTTTAGTAAATTATTTTCAATCTTGTACAATGTCTAACTGGATCAGATACCTCATCATGTGGTACATGTGTATCTGCTCTGGGTCTACACTGTTTGATCCGGGTCTACCTTGATCATAATTATGCGATCTGGTCTGGATCTACACTGATCATAGATGTGGTATTTGATCAAGGTCTACACTGATCATAGATGTGTTGTCCGATCTGTGTCTACAGTTTGATCTGGGTCTACTTTGATCATTGATGTGATACCTGATCTGGGTCTACACTGTTTGATCTTGGTCTACACTGTTTGATCTGGGTCTACACTGATCTGGGTCTAGATCTACTCTGTTTGCAAATCAATAAGACCCCCATTCTCAGATAAACATGACTGCATTAATTCGATCCATTGAAAAAATAAGCTCTATATAACAATACTGGATTTAGGATTCAGTTACTGTACGAGGGGTGTTCCAAAAATAATGTCACTTGCATCGGTGCTCATATAGCGGAAGTGCTTTTGTTCATTTTAATTTGCTCTGCCCTTCAAAATACTCTCCGCCAGCCAGAATACACCTTTTTAGCCGGTCAATCCATTTTTCATACTCTTCAATGGGGACACCCATCAGACACTGATAAACAGCAGATCCAAGGGCATTTCTCGAATTGAATCTCCTTCCAGATAAATGATATTTAAGTTTTGGAAAGAGAAAATAGTCGCAGGGGGCCAAGTCTGGCGAATACGGAGGGTGCGGAAGGACGGTAACCTTCTCTGACTCCAAAAAGTCAGTCACAAGACGTGCCTTGTGAGCGGGTGCATTATCATGCAAAAGTCGGACATACTTAAGTCCTGTTTTGGGGCGGCTACTTTTGTAGTAGTTCTTCAATTTTCTCAGAACAACGTTTTTATAGAACTTGCCTGTGACCGTTCTGCCTTTTGGCACCGGGATTTGAATAGCTGGACCCTTATTAGTGAAAAAAATAGCATACAAAACCTTCTTTACCGTTCGTATTCGTTTGGCAATACTTGGGCGTCTGGCATTTTTAGTGGCCCATATTCGGTTGGAAACCTTCCGCTTTGGTTCAAAATAATACACCCAGGTCTCATCACCAGTGACTATATTATCAAAAGCCTTTTTACTATATTTTGGGTACATTTTGAGAAGTTTTTTGCCATTGTTACACGCGTCTTCTTTTGCTCATCCGTTAACAAATGGGGTATCCATCTTGCATTTATCTTTCTAACTTTTAGGTGTTTCTTCAAAATTGCATGAACTCTTGCTAACGACAAGTTTGTCATTCGAGCCAATTGTCTTACGGTGAATCGAGCATCAGTTTTGAGGATATTTCGGATTGTTTCTATGTTACCTTTGGTCGTAGTTGTTGCAGGACGACCTGGGCGAGCAGCATATTTCAGTTGCTGCTGCCCAGCACTAAATTTAGCTACCCGCCTACAAACAGTCCTGTGGGACATTTGGCCCTCCCCATAAATGTCACACACCTCGCGGTGAATATCTACAGCCTTTATGCCGAGTAATGACCTACCTTTTATATAGGCCCTAATTTCAAGAACATTTTCAGCTCGTTTTCCTGTCATTTTGTGTATAGTCTAACGAATAGGCTATGAAACGATGTACACTGTACCGAGGCAAGTGAACGTGTGGACGAGATATTTACCTGTGCCACGAGCCAGTGATCACTCAATCGACACGAGGTGGTTTTGTGCATGAATTGCACGATTTCCGCGAAATAAAGCACAGATGACATTATTTTTGGAACACCCCTCGTATGTGACTTATGGATTCTTATATAGCCTTAATCATGTTGTGCAACAGAAGAACAAAAAATCAATGCTATTTCTCAGTTAAAAAGAAAGAGAAAGACATTTAATGATTCTTTTATTTTTGAGAAATGAGAATAATTTGAATTGCTCATTAAAGTTATTTGATCTGTGTCATATTTCCTCTCTTATCATTGTCCTTTTGTATCTGTAGGCTACTGTGTATATTGTGTAAACTTTGGCAGATAAAATGATGACGTCATTTGTCATTTGA
The DNA here is from genome assembly GCA_963576725.1 of Azorinus chamasolen. Taxonomy (NCBI): domain Eukaryota; kingdom Metazoa; phylum Mollusca; class Bivalvia; order Cardiida; family Solecurtidae; genus Azorinus; species Azorinus chamasolen. The sequence continues at coordinate 65,412,354 of OY755237.1, forward strand.
GGTGTCCAAATATAATGGGTCAAAATAGTTCCGTATTCCTACGCACGATTAGGAAAAATAATTGACTGGTAATATTTGGTACCGAGCTTGAATGCCTATAGTAGCAATGGAAAAGGGAAACTGCACTCCATATAAGGAAACGTGTCAGGATATCACAAAAAAATATCTGGCAACCTGTTTCACGGTCGTTTTAGCGGTTGGTGACAGGATAAAGTTAGCACAAACACTTTCTGTGATATGGAAGATTTTTGCAGGTAAGTGTCGACTCACAAAATATGTGTGAACAGAGTGAAATTAATGGTTACTATGGAAACAGTTAAAACGTTACTTAGAGTTAATTTTTTGGTCCTCAAATTTGATATTTTGTTTTCTGAGGATTTTGTCATCATGTTAAACAGCATTTGAAGTTTTTTTCTGATATTTGTAGGATAAAAAGTGAATAGTTTATGTGATGTCACGCATTATAAATTCTGTAAATTGTACTGACTTGGCTCGTAGTCGCGCGATTTGGTACCTCGCTGAGTTTTCTCCCTTTCAAAAAAGCACATGTAAACAGAAAAACAATTGGCACCCAATTACGGACAATTGTCAAATTATGGCCCATGGTGCAAGTAACGATTAATTATTTGGTTATATTAAAAAATCTGAAGGAGGTGATCCCCCGAAAGCAAAATTTGTAACACAAAAAGAGAAAATTGCAGACTCGGTTTTATTGAGTCTGTTCATGAGCAGTAATTCAAAGTGCAACACTGCTCCCACCCCCTAGCACCGGCTATATTCTTTATAAGCTCGGTGAGTGTCATGCTAAGACTTTGAGCAAGTACTCGTTAAAAGAGTGTTTTAATCCAATGTTTTGTGCACCGTGTGACGCCATACTCCCGCCATAAGTAGAGTTGTGTTTATTTCGCGCAAAGAAGCGCTGGTCGATATTTACATTGATTGACAGATGCATTTTAATACATCATATTAACAATCAATAGACATTCTTACGTACCTAAAGCCATAGAGCTGATTTATTAGTCCAGATCTAGTAATTCAGTCTAGTACTGTGTCGCGTGGTTTATTTAGAGGGATAATCCATACAGATTAGTGACTTTGGTAACAAAAAAGTTACCTCCCTTGTGCCAAGAACAATACTTCCCAGAGACTTTACATTCTTGTAATACAGCAGTTGCCTCTCTTTAATGACAATCATGCTAAACCCTTTCCATTGCACAAAGAACATTATAAGTAGTGTTTATAGAGACATCTTCTTAAAGATTAACAGATAACAGATATAAATTGTATTCAGTTTGGGCCCTGATCTGTTATTTTATGGCTAAAGTTCTATAAAATGAGAGGGTATTTGTAATTCTAGTCTTTTGTATCTTTTACAGCTTTTTATTATCTTCTATCGTCTACATCTTCACAACGTCGTGATGATCAATGGATAAAGTTTGAAGCCAAAACTTTATAGCTTACATTATTTACGTTGGAACGGTCAGTGACAAAAGTCACAGGGAGGTTAAACCGGTTTTGGGGCGCCCAACCTCACATTTATTCCATCCCACCCTAAAAAAACAGTGTAAATAAACATTTCCCCTCTCCGACTATTCTACAACAACCGTGATGGCAAATACAGTGGTAAAGTGCAATGTATAACGAAAACATTTACGTGAACAAACTGTATCCACCCATCGCTAGTGTACTCAATGATTGAGCTGCAAACAGAGTAACTGTAGAAAAGTAATAAAGGGTACAACAAAAACGACATCGAACAGATATCCGACGTCCTCTTTCCGTTTCCGGATTTAAGAGGTCGCCTTCATAGAGTACTAAACATTTCTTGTCGGCGTACATGCAAAGAATCCAGCGTGATTGCCAACTGTAAAAGGGTTGACAACCAAACATGTAGTATGTTGTAGTACTATATGATTATATCCCTTTTTAATGAATGTTTTAACATGTTTGGTGAACAAAGTGAGAAAATGGGTATGTCCAATAATTTTACGAAGTTTGTAAATAACATCACCATAAAATTCAGGATGTGAAATACCGTGTCATAGAAGCGCCTTGAGAATACATTGGTACTTGCAAATACGTGAGAGATTCCGAAGGAAAATTTAGAAAAAGGTTTTCTTAGTTTACGGTATCTATATCTTTGCTTAAGCAGCTTTTCAGTTAAAATGAGATTTCGACTGTTAAAATCGTCAGTAGCTGAACAAGCTCTAGCAAAACGAATAAGTTAAGATATATAAACCCAGTAAGATGGGGGCACGGGGAACATCTCCGTAAAGATGAGGGAAATTTAAAATATTAAAATCAAAATCATCTCTTTTGTCATAAATTTTAGAAGAAATCATTCCGTTGTCAATTTTAAGGTCTATATCAAGAAAAGCTGCATAATTGCCGGACGGGTTAGCTTTATTCAATTTGAGTTTTTAGGATAAATTGTAGGAATCAGAGCATCGAAGAAAGGGTTATCTAAGTTAAAAATATCATCCAAATATCGAGAAGTTTCATTGAAGCTTTTATAACATCTTCTTGTGATTGTGGATTCAAACGTAACATGAAATCTCTCTCACAGCAGTACAAAAACAGATCTGCGACAAGTGGTGCACAATTCGTACCCATAGGAATACCAATCACCTGACGGTATATAGTATTCCCATAACGTACAAATATGTTATCCAAAAGAAAGGTTAGTGATTCGCAAACTTCTGAGCAAGTCCAATTGGTGTAATATTTCATTTGCTCGTCAGTAAAGAAAGCTTTTCCATCATTACATGCCAGAAATTTTTTTTGTCCCGGGAAAATGCTTTCTGGATTAAGTTAGTAATGGAAAAGTAGTAAAGTCAAGCAGGCAAAGCCACATGCAAGACGCAACCACCACCAAAACACCGATAGACAGCATGACACACACACACACAACCACACACCCAAACGTACACGCACACACACGAAATGAACACAGAAAACACCAAAAGACACACAAGAACCAGGGACAAACGTTCCACAACATGAACAAACCACAAGCACAAAGACACAATGCAAACAAAAGGAAGGGTGACAAAGAGAGTACCGCCTTGGCACGGTCAGCAGCAAAAACACCACTGGGGGTTTAAACCGGTTTACGGACGTCCTAACCTCACACTTCTCTCAAAGTCACCCTAGCTTTACAAATATTGTAAATAAGTTTATCTTTAATTAAAATATGAGGAAGAGTTGTGTACAAAGTAGAAAAATCGTATGTGCTTACAGTGGATGCAAGATACCTATTGTTCTTAAGTTTGTTTAAGACTTCTGAAGAGTTCTTAATAGACAAGAAGAGATTTATTCCAGAATTTTAATAAGTCTTATCACAATAGAATTTTACATGTTCTTTTACCTTCGTTAAACAAGAAGTCAAAAGTATAGACACTTTAGTAGTTGTACATGAGCTAGAACTTGCAATGAAACGCGCTTCATATGACTTTTATATAGTTTTGGTAACCAATACATTGTAGGAAGTTTATTTTGTGTATTTTTAATATCGGTTCCAAGTTGTTCACACTTTTTGACATGGTCTTTTTGACATGGTCAGTAGTAACTGAAATGTATGACATGGTATTAATAATTTCCTGCTTCAAGACATCGATATAATGTAATCGTTAAATAATAATCACATTATTCGATGCCTTATCAGCAGGAACAAAAATGTATTTTGAATGAAAATCCTGTAAACCCTTTTAAGATGTCTAAACAATTCTAGGTTTAAGTGGAAGAAGGTGATTACTAGAGCTAAATAAAGAAATGTGTTTGTCAATCTATATATAAAAAAATAGCTTTTTTTCCAATTAGAAAGAGCATTAGACTCAACATGTTCTCTTCGACACCATTTAATACTAAACTTTTGTAAACTCGACAAGAGTTAAAATATATCAAGGATGGTATTCTATATTTGGAACCTTTATTCAAAAGAGATCGTAGACGTAATCTTTAATTATCTCGAAATTATCAGTAATCATATGACCAGCCGAAAATAGAAACAAATTGAGGTGGCGCAATCTCAATTATCAGGAATATTATCATTAATATTAAGGTCGGCAACAATTTTATTATAGTTGAAGATTGTATTTCTGATGGGTTTGTTATATTTATAGCAGATAATAGGTAGTTATGTATTTTTTAAGTATTTAGGAATAGTGTCAATTACAGTTTTGTCTCTAATTATACTTTGGAGGTCAATAAAATCAATACCTTTATTTATTAAAGGAATTTTCAAAAAGAATCTTTGGTGTTCAGATATTTTGTCAATGTGTGGTCTGAGAACATGTAGTGTAAAACTTTGTATCAAACTATCCGTTCCCATGAGAGGATCTGATCTAAAAATCATTTTATCGGCTTGCTCGTCAATTTCTTTTAATGAAGATATTGATAAGGAGGAAAGTCTAGAAAGCATGGCATGTTTAGAAGTTAGACGAAAGTATGTAAATCCAGAATAATCATCTTCGTACGAGATTTTCGTTTAATATTACCATTTTTACGAAAACCATGTAATCGAGATTTGCGTTTCCTTATAGAAAAAATATCTATATCAGGATCTTTTGAAATATTTCCAGTCTGGTAAATATTTTCATTTAAGCCTAAAGGAAACGGTGTTTGCAAATTCGTAATCGAATTTAATTAAAATATAAATCTAGCTTTCGATTTGAAACTGCTGATAGCGTCCTTATCATATAATATATTCTCTACAGGTTGGATAAATCATCTTTAAAAGAATGGCCAGACTTCCTAAAAATGTTGGTACAACAAGTTTTTTAATTTACGATTTCGACATTGATATGCGTGCTCCCGGAATCGAGTTTTCAAAGCACGGCCTGTTTGTCCAACACACTGTATACCACAACTAGGCGCGTTTCAAGTAAAACATAGATAACGTTAGTAGTAGTACAATCAACGTCTGAGTTTATCTTGACATTAAATGTTCTGCCATTAACTGTTGATTTTATAGTAGAATTACAAGAAATGTTACTACAACACATGCACCTCTTAGCAAAACACTTTTGAATAATCGGATACACTCTGTGTCGTTTGTATACGGACCGTTTACGAATAGAAGAAACCATTTGAATGATAACAACATAGATTACGTGTATGGGGAGACTTTTAACGGCCACCACACGTCGCAGGCAACACTGTTGTGATATTAAAAGTTTTGTTTGTTTGTTTGTGTTAATTAACGTCCGTTTCTGCTCACTATGGGCTAATTGGACGCCCCAGAGAAAATGGACAACTCCGAATTGTCCTAAGTTTATCAACATAGAATGCGGTAAACATATGACAATATGTAAAACATAGCATAACAACTGTAAAAATCCGTTAAAATGTACTCAACTGCAGGGAAGCCGTTAAGGGCACGATAGGGAAAAAGCAATACATGAGTCTGGTAAGCTCATCCCGTTACTGAGCTTAAGAGTATACCATCACAGAGTACTACCCTTAATGCTTATTAAGCAAATAATTAGGTTTACATAATTTTAAGCTTTGCTTTGCAGCAGCACTTACTCACTTTGCTGTACATGTACAGCAATGTTTTACTTCTTGCAATATTGTGCTGCTGCCCGCGGGGTTTTAGATCGGAATGTCGCGATTGCAGCAGCAAGCACTACAATTTGCAGGCGGTTGACTGGGTTGTTCACCTTTGATACACAAACATCATATATGTATTGCCTTTATCCCCTGCTGAAAGCAGAGGGATACTGTATTAAGTACTTGAATATGCTTTATGCAGATTTCGTATTCAAATAGTGTCAAGATAAAATAGGCCTTATGATTGAAACAGTTCATAGATCAGCAATCACGTCACCAGTGCAACATCCAATCCGATCTGTAATGAGAATAAACTGCATAGTATATACAAACTACAACTAATGCAAAAAGTAGTAGACTGGATCAGATGCCACAGCGGATATGCGGCAGCCAGTCTATGTCTATACTTTTTGTAATAAAATAAGGCACATTTCCCCTTGCTGTAGCTCATTCAGTATCAAAACTTATACACAATTACATGTGTTAAAGATTGTCGTAGAAAGCAGTAAGCTGGTCCAATATTCATAAAGTTGGTCAAAATATCTATTTAAGGTATCAGTATGTATCAAAGGCAAGTAAACTCTAGTTGAGCGATCCAGGGCTATCATAGCCCTCATGTTTTAAATTGATTATGTAAAGATAAGGCCCCACCATTGTTTGCCGTTTTATTAGGTAATACCTTTGGCAGGGTATATCAATTCTATGAATTTGCTTGTTGAATTGGGGTTTAGCCTTTTTTAACAGACAATGGTTTCATTCTATTGCAACTAATGTAGTGTAGATATCGTATGAAAATATGAAGAACGCTCAACAAGAGGTCATATGATCATAACTCTTTGCTCCTTAGTGGTGAATGCGTGGTAATCTAAGCCACGATGAATATTAATGAATATATTTTTTAATAATGGCATATAAACGCAAATATTATTTTATCAGTGTAGATACTGTAGAATCAGTTATATATAAATTCATAAGCAAACAGAGCAGATTCCTATCAGGAGCCGTCTGATATGAGTTGCAGAGGGTGTTAAAAGGCGTAATTGTGCAGTAACGGGTTAACTAAACTTACTTTCTTATCGCACTGGGATATAAACTCAACAGGAAATATCTTCACATTCTAATTTCGAATAATATAGTTTTCCATTATTTTCAAAGATGTTAATAGAGTGTCAAGCAATTAGGTCCTGGGATCATTCTCAAGTATATGATTAGTCAGATTCTGAGCTTGCTCAGAATCTGACCAATCAGATACTTGAAAATGATCTCAGGCTCAGGCTCAGACTCGGAAGTTTTATAACCACGGGACAAGATTAGACGCCGATTTTTATTCTTAGCAACGGTAATTATGGATTTGCATAGAGTAGAAACTGTCTTAAGCCATTACTCCATGAATAATCATAGATTAATTGTTATAATAGTACAAGGACCCGGGAAGTTTTTTCCATGGCGGGCACTGTAGAATGATACATGTATCTATATTATATCATAAGCAAACAGAGCGGACCCTGATCAGACGTCATCAAACAGAGGTGTGGGTATGTAAGGCATGTGGTAACTTAATGCAGGTCAAACGTAATACAGACGGCTCCTATAGGAGCTTTCTGCATTACTTTCATCCTGTATTAAGTAATGGCCTGCTTTTTAACAATATTCAATAAATATATGACCACTTAAGACAATTTCTAATGTATAGCGATAAACTGTAAACTATGATATTGATTCACATACGAAGTATTCACAGTGCGTATCTAGCTTTGAAACATAGCTTTCATATATAACCGGAAGTCACCCAATGCGCAAAGGATTATGGGAAACTGGAATAAGGCGAATTGATTCACATACGAAGTATTCACAGTGCGTATCTAGCTTTGAAACATAGCTTTCATATATAACCGGAAGTCACCCAATGCGCAAAGGATTATGGGAAACTGGAATAAGGCGAATTGATTCACATACGAAGTATTCGCAGTGCGTATCTAGCTTTGAAACATAGCTTCCATATATAATTGTGGATTACTATTTTAAAAAGGTGAGTCTGGCGATCATACTTTGTAGAAGACTCAAAATGCTGTCAGTATTTTTATATTTAGATATACAGTAAAATCCTTCTAAAATTACCTAGAAAAGAGGTATAAGTTTGGGTACTCAATGCAGACGGTACCTTAAAACAGTATGGAATTTATAGAGAGAGTTATAGAGAATGACCATGCACTATTTTCGCCCGGCAATAAACAACCACCTGCTTTAGTTTAAACATATTTTATTTGAAAAAGTATACATTAATCATGATATCACTATAGGATTAGAACGAAAGCTAAAAGTTTATTGAGTTCTTCACCACCTGATTTAACTCTTTACTCCATATAGATGCATTTCTACTGTTTTGCAAACAGCTTAGACCCAGACCAAGGTCTGCTCTGATTGTTGATGGCCTACTATAGATATGATTCTACAGCTTCTGCCGTAGCCAAATATTAAATAAATTAATCCATTTAATATTCATGATGTCATTATTCCTTGCATGAATATTCATGGAGTAACTGATTAAAAAAGGACGGAGTTTCTGCTGTAGCCAAATATTCATGTGGTTATGTGCTAATATAGCAATTTATCTAATTAATATTCATGATGTCATTATTTGTTACATGAATATTCATAGCGTAAACGGTTAACCCTCTACTCCATAAATATGCATTTCTACGCCTTTGCAAACAGAGTAGACCCAGATAGGAGCCGTCTGATTAGAGTATGTCCTGTTTGCTTTTGATATAATGTAAATCTTCTTTCTGTCACGATAAAATTTATCTTGTTATTACTGCTATTATAAAACTTCAGTTAATTAATATTCATGATGTCACAATATTTTTGTACATGAATATTATTGGAGTAAGGGATTCAAAGATATATATGTTTATTCCATTAACACATAACATATATTTCCAACATGCTGTTTGATTATAGCTCTATATGAGTCTATTTGAGGAACACTGACACTTGTTTTGAAACAATGAAAAGTAGCAGATGGCAATTCTTATACAGATACAATAAAATTACTTCTCTACTAAAGGGTTAGCCATTTTATGCGGAATATGCAATTCAATGAAATTTGCAAATCAATGTAGATCCAGATCTGTAGTACTCATAGAGGAGTCCTCTGATCAGGGTGTGTACCGTTTGTCATTGAGAGGGAAAGCATTAATGCATATTTTCTACGTACATTTTAATGTGTCAGATTTTATCTCTCAATAAGTTTTATGTCCCACCAGCTGTTTGATGTGGATCTAGACATTGTCTGGTACTTAATTGCTTTTAACCCTTGACATGCTAGCAGCAGATTTTCATGCCGTTCTGTAATGTGCAAAATAATTTGGATCAAGATTAGGCTCCACAAAAAGTGGATCTGATATGAGACCCTAAGTGTGTGTCACTTAGGATCAACCTCTGCAAAAAATGGATATTTTCTAGAAAATGTTGCAGACACCAACTTAGCAGCAGCAGTTATTTGAGCAGACCACACATTTACTTATCAAACAAAGAGTTCATAACTGAAAGGTAGCAGATGATAATTCTTATATACATATGTAATAAAATAAATTGGCCCTAAAAGGTCACCTTAGCATGCATTCTAATGTGTCATTTAATGGATCAAACTTGTATCTCCCAATAAGCATAACAAGGGCCCACATCATATATGCCCCCACAAGCTGTTTGATGTTGATCTATTCTGTTTGCAAATGTTTCAGTCTGACTCTTTATGAGGGACACTGTCTGATACTTAATTGCCTTTAGCCATTTGCATACAAGCAGCAGATTTTCCATTTAGTAATACGTAAACAAGTTGGATCAAGATCAGGCTCTACAAAAAGTGGGGCCTGGTATGAGATCCAAAGTTTTTGGTCACTCAAAATCAACCTCTAGACACAAAAGCTCACAATTAAAATGGAGAGTTTTGGAAACGTTGCAGAAAACAATTAAGCGGCAGATGCTATTTGAGCAAAGCTACTTATCTAGCAAAGAGTTTAAACTAAAGGTGGCAAATGACAATTTTATACACATATGTAGTAAAAATAAATTATCTCTAAAACGTTACCACTTTGCATGCAGTACATATACATACATTGGCATTTGTAGTCAGTGCAGATCCAGATTTTTATGGCTCCTAGATAGACCCTCTAATAAGGACCCGCACTGTTTGTCATTCAAACGGAAAGGATTAATGCATATTTCTTAGCATACCTTTATCAGTTACATTTGGTGGACCAGATCTATACACTTTTTTCTAACTCTTTGATTTTCCCTGTCATTTATGACCTACGCAAACAGTTTTGACCCAGATGTGGATCTAGACAACAAAAGTACAAACAAAAAATATAGCAGATGACAGTTCTTATAAACAGTAATTATATACCAGTAGTGCAAAATCTCTCTAAAACGGGATACTCTGATCAGTATAAGACAGGTGGTAGCTGACTGCAGGGTGAAAGTCATGCAGAAAACTCCCTTTGGATTTACTTGCCTGACCCGCACTTCACACTCAGCAGCCACCTGCCTAAAGAGACCTAAATCATCCATTATTCAATTTCTGGCTTTAACACTTTCCTTCACATAAAATTCATTTGTACGCATTTGCAAACAGGTTAGATCAACATAAGACGACTCCTGTAGGAGGCATCTGGTCAGGTTCCGCTCTGCTTAATAATAGACTTTGATAGATATGTATCTTAAGTGTCTAAAAGCCAATGTTCCGCCTTACATATTTCATTATAACTACCTTGTCCATGCTTATTCAGTAGGTATTAACATTTGTAATAAATATAGAACAGGGAATGGGTTAAAGGGGTTTTAAAGTATACATTCAGTAAAATAAGCTTTGATACAGTATATATGTACATGTATATACGTTCATTGGAATTTTCAAAAAAAAACACCCAGAAACCCCTATCTCTAGGGCTCTTAGAGCCCCCACCCCCTGATCAGAATCTGCATTGGTGTTGATTCAAAACTTAAAAGGCAAATGCATATTTCCCAGCATACATTTTATTAATGTCATTTGGTAGATCAGATCTATATCACAAAGGGGCACATATCTCATATATCTGTTTATATGACTGACACTGTCTGACATTTTTATTATTAACTCTTTGCATGCTAGCGATGGGTTTCTCAGTTATGACCTATGCAGACATATTGGATCCACATCAGACCCCAAAATAAGTGCGGTCTGACCCGAACTTGTGGTGACTGAGGCCCGAATACTGTAACAAAAGCCGCACAAAAACCTTTGCAGATGGCAATTGAAACAACGGAAACTGATGACCCAAAAAATAGCATGCAAAGAGCCAACAATAAAAGTAGCAGATAGCAATTCTTATACTCGTACATATACTCTGAAAGGACTAACCCTATGCAGTATGTATACACCAGTGCAGTCCCAAATCTTTAGCAGTCTTTGAGGGTCCCTCCGATCAGGATCTGCATTGCTTTTGATTCAAACTAAAACGGTTAATACATATTTCCTAGCAAACATTTTAGTAGTGGCATTTGGTATAATCAGATCCATATCACAAAGGGACACAAATATCCAACAAGCTGTAAGAGGTGGCTCTATTCTGTTTGCAATTATCTGAGTATGAGTATGAGTATGAGTGTATGTATATATGTATGTATGTATGTATGTATGTATGTATGTATGTATGTATGTATGTATGTATGTATGTATGTGTGTATGTGTGTATGTGTGTATGTGTGTATGTATGTATGTATGTATGTATGTATGTATGTATGTATGTATGTATGTATGTATGTATGTATGTATGTATGTATGTATGTATGTATGTATGTAATGTATGTAATGTATGTATGTATGTATGAGTTGTGGATCCAGGATTTCAGATTAGGTGGGGCGATGTAATGTATGTATGTATGTATGTATGTATGTATGTATGTATGTATGTATGTATGTATGTATGTATGTATGTATGTATGTATGTATGTATGTATGTATGTATGTATGTATGTATGCATGTATGAGTTGCGGATCCAGGATTTCAGATTAGGTGGGGCGTAGAAATATTTTTGGAAGGGGGCGTAGAGTTTTATGTTGGGTGAGGGAAATAAAAAAAAACTCAGATTAAATCATTCTTTTATTGATTTCAGTAGATCTAGATCTAAATTCAAAATTCCATACGTACATGCACACATTTTGCGCGCATTATTGGAATTCATATCATTGGTAAGAAACAAAACCTTTTTTTTAAAAAAAAGATTCATTTAACAGTTTAATCATTTTCGAATGCGTTATGTATTAGCGCAATACCACATTAAATTATTCATACTTACGTTTTTAATTTTAACTACCGCCTTGGTTCATAATTATGTAGGTTTAAAATGAATAACACAAATCATATAGTGTGTGTTTAAAACAAGAGTGTATATTTACAACTCAATTTATAGTATAACCTACGATAGCAATCCGATTTGCCCGCCTCATTTGAACTTGAAATATGTTTACATATATTCTTGGTAAATTATGGGATCTTTGAGAATTAATTGAATGATCTCGATGGAATCACATTACATATAATAATTATCCGAGTTTCTTGTCAGGAAACACAAGTGTATTGACTTCAACAATGTGAGGAATACGCTTTAGGGCGAAATCTTGAATGGAAACACCATGCTTAAGGTTTTGAATCGATGCAATTGTGTCCTTCTCTGACAAACGCAATGAGGTTTGTTTAATTCTAATTCATTCAAAAGAATAATCAGAATCCCCAACACCTTGCAAACATACTTTCTAAACCAAGGTAGGATGCATATCTATATCACAGTCTAAAGGAAGATCACTAACCGCCGCACAAAAGAAAACGTTTAAATCTAGAAAATAAGTAAATATTTGCTTCGGCCTGTTCCTCTGTTGAGGATTTCAAAATTTGCATTCGTATTATTAATGAAACACCTCTTAAACAGGGGTTTATGTATGACATTAAGCATTCTCTAAACTATTTTATCCAAATCCAACTCATTAGCAAATGCAAATATATCTGCGTAGTGGCTCCGGCGAAAGGGCATTTCGCACCAGCTATTATTCACAAACTTCGTAAGATAGTTAGACAAACTATTCGATAAACGAATGGAACGATTCCTGAAAAAATCCAGAATCAAGTGATATTGTATCCCACTTCATGTTTGGTGGTCCCTCTACAATCGACCACTACGCTTCCCTATTTGTTTGTGCGATGTCAGGAAGGACATTGTACTCTATGATGGTGAATCCTCAGAACGCAGTCCATTGAACTTTACACGACATGTAGCGTCCTTCAAAGCAACCATGATAAAGCAACCATGATGTTGACATTAAGCTCCTTTTATTTGTAAAACATAACATGATTTGTGTGGGGGTGCGTTCGTGCGTGTACACGTGTGTAATATGATGTCTATCGATGTTTTGGTGGTGGTTGCGTCTTGTATGTGGCTTTGCTTGCTTGACTTTAATACCTTTTCAATGATAGTGCCAGACATGGTCGACAGCAGACAAACACGTTCGATGATTGCTCCTTGCGCATGATATAGTGTCTCGCGTAAAACAAATGATGTTATTGTGCAGCCTAGCCGTTTCTGGAAACCACCTTGTTGTAAGCTGATGTTAGCTAGTATTCGCTCCTGCAACGATCTTAATGAACAATTTCAAACAGTTTCAACTGACAATGTAATTGCCCGATAATTGTTCGGATCGGCCTTTGACCTTTTGACCCTTTTTTCTGTAGGGCAATTATTTCCCGACGGTATGCATGAAGACACATTAGCTAGAATAAGGGAGATAACTGCAACGGATTACATCAAATGTTCGTAGCAGACACCGTCAATACAAGTTGCCTTCGATTTGGGCAATGAACAAATGCTCGTTTCTACTAACTTTGGCATAACTGATACTGATCTGTATTTAAATAGTCCGTCACAGTTGATCTCACCTGTTGTTCTCATATTGTCAAAGTACGAGTCAGATGGGTGGTACATATCACAAAATTACTTTGCCTTTTTTCTTCACTAATTCAAACACATTTGCTCCTCTATTCCTCATCAACATGCTTGCTATTTGTTTTTCTCCATTCAAGGATATATTAAACAGGTCTAGAAATACCACCGTCGACACTAATTAATTGGATCAAAGGTAACTGTAATGGTCCATTTGTGGTACAGTAAAACCTCTCTTAACCTGACGTTAAATCTAGTATAAATATCGGTCTTGGAGACAGGTGACAACTTAATGAAGGGTGGAAGTCATGCAGAAAGCTCCTAGAGTAGCTTTCTGCATGACTTTCACCCTGCATTAAGCAGTCACCTGCCTAAAATATCTAAGTTCTTTTCTATTAGAATTCCGGTTAAAAGAGGTTTTACTGTATATGGATATGGATTATACTGGACAAGACAAGTTATGTGTTATTTTAGAAATACTGCAATTCGCATTTGAGAAAATAAAGTAGATTATATTTCACTCTTAGATTATCTAAGCATGGAATACTTAACTATTGTGTCACTGAAGCGCATCCATTGTTTAATATTTGGCATTTTTAGAAATGTGTCGACCCTATAAATAAACAGATATGTTCATCGTATCGTTTGATTTTGTTTGGTTTTTATCATGTTTTACGTCGCTTTTAGGTATTTCTGCTGCAGATAAACCTGTTACATACTGACCATGTGCTTTTTATTGGACAATTTGCTGTGTTGAAATATAGTGGTGTTGGGAAAAAGTGAAATTGGAACATTTATCATCTAATAAGAACTTATTAATACAACAGCATGACTAAAGAAGATACATGTATTTGGAAGGATCCTTTTGAAAACAATTTTAAACCTGGAAAAGTGAGTTGTATGACACCTCTTTTAGCATACATGTATTTTCAGGTAAAAATTAAGGTTTTATTTAACTATTAAAGTGAAGTTGGAACATTTATCATATAATAAGGAATTATTAATAGACAAACAGGACTAATGACGATATTTGGAAGGATACTTATAAAAAATCCGAACAATCTGGAAAAGTGAATTATATTACTCCTCTTTTTTGCATATTTTCAGATAATATTTTGCGTATATCCAGGTAAAAATTAGTTTTATTTAACTCTTAGGAAGCGTTGTTTAACATTTATGAACCACACTATGACCTTTACTTAATAATTTGATGAAAAGAATTCAGGAAGTAAACAAACGGTCATTGCTCGAAATATCCAGTATTCCAGTCATATCACGACCTCCAGCTAATTATAGTTGTAGGAAGACCCCAGAAGTTCTTCTGTCCACGAACAAATTGAATTGTTTCATGCACATAAGCGTTGTTGTTTAACATTTATGAACCACACTAGGACCTTTACTTAAACTATGTTTTACATGTTGTCCTGTGTTCACCGTCGTCTATGTTGTGGGTAAGTCCAGCGGGGATACCTTTATTTACAATATTTGTAAAGCTAGGGTGACTTTGAGAGAAGTGTGAGGTTAGGACGTCCGTAAACCGGTTTAAACCCCCAGTGGTGTTTTTGCTACTGACCGTGCCAAGGCGGTTCTCTCTTTGTCACCCTTCCTTTTGTTTGCCTTGCGTCTTTGTGCTTGTGATTTGTTCATGTGTGGAACGTTTGTCTCTGGTTCTTGTGTGTCTTTTGGTGTTTTCTGTGTTCATTTCGTGTGTGTGTGTGTGTGTGTGTGCGTTTGGGTGTGTGGTTGTGTGTGTGTGTGTGTGTCATGTTGTCTATCGGTGTTTTGGTGGTGGTTGCGTCTTGCATGCGGCTTTGCCTGCTTGACTTTACTACTTTTCCATTTATCAAAATAATTTCTGACAATTGTTAAAAATAGTAGATTTAATCAACTTTTAATGTGAATGGAAAAGTAGTAAAGTCAAGCAGGCAAAGCCACATGCAAGACGCAACCACCACCAAAACACCGATAGACAGCATGACACACACACACAACCACACACCCAAACGCACACACACGCACACACACGAAATGAACACAGAAAACACCAAAAGACACACAAGAACCAGGGACAAACGTTCCACAACATGAACAAACCACAAGCACAAAGACGCAATGAAAACAAAAGGAAGGGTGACAAAGAGAGTACCGCCTTGGCACGGTCAGCAGCAAAAACACCACTGGGGGTTTAAACCGGTTTACGGACGTCCTAACCTCACACTTCTCTCAAAGTCACCCTAGCTTTACAAATATTGTAAATAAAGGTATCCCCACTGGACTTACCCACAACATAGACGACGGTGAACACAGGACAACATGTAAAACATAGCATAATAACTGTGACAATCCGTCAAATATGTACTCAATGACTTTGCTGAAGTCAGAGCACCTGCAGGTAAGCAAGGTCAAATTGAAAGGAAGTAAACAAACGGCCATTGCTCGAAATATCCAGTATTCCAGTCATATCACGACGTCCAGCTAATTACAGTTGTAGGAAGACCCCAGAAGTTCTTCTGTCCACGAACAAATTGCATTGTTTCATGCACAGAAGAACACCCAAGTAGAACCACCTACCGCAAACCAGCTAGGCTCAATGAAATTTCTTTTCAAGCATGTCGGACACAAACGATTCCGATGCTGGTATAATACAGCATGGAGTCGTTCGTCTTCACGTCCCGAATGAGAAATAGAACATTCCAGAACTAGGAAAACAGACAAGGGAGTCCTTTGTGGCTATTCAGACTGATTTTTAGAAGAATTGTTGCAATATCCAATGACACCGGCCTCGTCTAGTATTGGTACCACTGATGGCTTAATTACCTAAGACAGGCAAATCTAAAGGACTCAAATATGTGATAAACGGTATAGAACATGCTAATATCTCTAAA
Source organism: Azorinus chamasolen (assembly GCA_963576725.1). NCBI lineage: Eukaryota > Metazoa > Mollusca > Bivalvia > Cardiida > Solecurtidae > Azorinus > Azorinus chamasolen. The sequence goes on from OY755237.1 coordinate 65,428,763, forward strand.
GGTAAGGTGCTTATAATTTAAGACGGCAATGCACTATTCTATGCGCTTACTGACGTCCCTCCTAAATTGAAACAAATGTCTTAAAGATTGTTCAACATGACAGCAAAACAGCAGATGTGATATTCAGCAGTATCAGTACAGATATGTACAAAGAAGGGTATATTAAACTAATTGAGATAAAACGCCGAGAGTATTGAGAAAAGCTGATGATAAAAGGAGAAAACAAAAAATCCAGATGATTGTACATCTTTTCACACAAATGACGAAAACAAAAAAAACAGTAAACGTCATGAATAGGTGTTGGGAAAGTGATTAATATGCCCAGACATTACAGGGTCGGAAAGTTGTGCTCATTCGTGATGGTGAGGCATCCAATACGCGTCAGAAGACGGCGAGACTAGTTAAAACTACGATTAGAAGAACTTAAACCCTCACAAGAAGGAACAGAAACCCGGGTAATTCTGTTTGCCTTATATGGCATAGAGAATGGGTATGGCAATTATTAAATAAGATATCTAGATAGTGACATTTTCTTTATCATTTTCTACTACATGAGCGAACTTAACACTGTAAAGTACATTTAGACACTTGAACAGTAACTAGAGAAAACTACAATATGGGGGAAATGTCAAGCGGACTGGCGGAAGAATATCGGGTAGCTCTCCTCGGTATTCATGCATATTGTGGTTGTGACACCACAAGTGTGTTTAAGAGGAGGGGACATGCAAATATTGTCAATGTTATAGAGAAGAGGCCGCGAAGTGTGGCCTCTCTTGCCAAATAAGGGAAGGAGTGGAAAGTAACAGGAACGTTGCCCTCAGACTTAGACTCTGTCATGTGCACAGTTTATGGAAACACTAGAATGAACACTGTGGACAAGGTAAGACTAATGAAAATGAAAGAGGTGTGTGATGGCAGCCCTGATGTGTCCAAAAATGTCGATCTCTGTCTCTCTCTACTTTGCCGCCATGTAAAAAGTGTCTGAGACAACTACCATGTCGGTATCTGGAAAAGATCACACATACAAAATCCCAATATTCCTCAGGCACCAGATGGTCATGGATGGACAGTCTGGGAAAATGGTCTTCTGGGGCTGCTGTGGTTGGATGGTCACATACTGCCACCTCAGATGCATAACGTACTGGAGGAGATGATTGATGACCTTCGAGATACAACCGATAATGTGTGATCGATTTGACTATGTTGACAGTTGAATTTCATTGTGAAACTAGTAATGTTACAACACAGATGTATGCCGATAAATGAATAGTACTTAAACTACATTGTAGGTCATATCAGAATACATGTGATGTAATAGAGCTTTTCAACATGACAGATTAAGAGTTATAGAAGATAATGATGGCTAACTTAACTTAAAAATGATTTAGAATGCCATCATTATGGCTTTGATTGTATATTTGCCATATATCCTGTATTTCGTTGACAATAAGACTCATTAATATTCATGAACATATATATCTATATTTATTGTCGACAGATACTTTAGAGTTGATAGCCTGCACCTAAAATCCGAATTATTTGTTATATCACATTTAGTAAGAAATCAAGATAAATGACATATTAAGTGTTTTTCGCATTCCATTTCTATGTTTGACCTCACCCATTTTTGTAAGCACATATCAAGTGGAATTTAAGTACCGTATATATGCATAATTAATTTTTTTGTGAAACACTATGTCCCATATGAGCTTTGACCATGATGTATGACATTGACGTTAAATAGTCACCCTAAAATGTTCGCCTCCATAAGTTGTACATGCATGGCACGTTTGAAGGATATATGTTGATTGACAACATTATCGCTAACCTGAATTTGACCCGTAATTTGACCTTTGACCTTGATATATGACCTTGACCTTAATAACTCACCCCTAAAATTGTTCGCCTCTATACGTTGCACATGCATGAAAATGTAGTAAAGTCAAGTAGAAAAAGCCACACACAAAACGCCACCATCACCAAAACACCTACAGAAAGCAGAGCAATTTATACTCATACACACACATACAGTAGAAAGTCACATACAAGACGCAATCACCACCAACACATCAATAGACAGCATGTCACACACACACAACCAAACACACGCAAACACACGAGAAGAACACAGAAACACCAAGAAATACATGCCAAGTTTGAAGGATGTATGTTGAATGATGATTTTTTGTTTTCGCTAATCTATATTTGACATGTAATTTGACCTTTGACCTTGATGTATGACCTTGACCTTAATAAGTCACTCCTAAAATATTTGCAAGCATAAAAAACAATATGCCCCGCCCCTTTGATCGGTGGGGGGATAAAAATGATATCATATCAATAACTAGTGTTGTTATATATTATGCATAATAACTTTTATCTCAAGAAAATGGCTAAACTCTTCTTAAAACGAAACTTTATTTGGACAAATGATAAAATTTAAGCAATTTTCTGCTATTTTTAGCCATTCTCATTAATATTCATCAATATGCAAATGAGATGCAAATAATTTTATATAACCAAGTTAAAGCGTAATGTATAAGCTTCATTTTGACACCAGTTTTGTTGTTCTATAATTTATAAAGGCTATTGCTTCAAATAGGCCACAAATATGTCACAGGGATTTTGTATGCACATCAATAATTTTAGGAAATAGTATGTTTACACTAGCAGAATCCCCAGTGAAGTTTGAAGCTATGGTTTCATATTTGAATATATATATCCTGACTCAGATATATTTACAAAATTATACAAGGGCTTTCAGTTTGGTTTTCCGCTAAATTATGATGATCATAAAAAGAGATCCTCTGGAAAATTCCAAACTATTGTTACTCAGATTCAGGATATCTTGAATCATAAACATAGTATCACTTTATGGGAGTTGCAGTCAATTCTAGGCTCTTTGAATTTCATGTGTCTGTCTGTTGTTACAGGGCAATCATATTGTTGGAAATTCATCATGCAACATGCGGGTTTAATAGCCCACATCACCACTGTCAATTAAAAATGGAATGAGACTGGATTTAAAATTGTGGTTAAGTTTTTTCCAGGAATGTAATGGTATCTCAATTTTCTAAGACGGACTGTGGCTTGCAAAAGCAGATGTTTGCTTGTTTACAGATAGTTCTCCTGCCAGGGATGAGTATTTTGGGGCAAACTTTCAGGGTCATTGAAAATGTATTTTCCAATATTGGTAACATGGTTTCTCTGTATATTTGGGGCAAATGGTTGGTGAATAAAGGAGCTGTTCAGATGCAAGCCCACAATAAGTTGTGCAGGTCATCAATAGTCAAACATCCAAATCAACTGAGTTGATGTGTTTAGTTAGGGCGCTTACTCTATAATGTCTCCAGCCCAATATTTTCTTAGGGCTGATCTCATAGTAGGAATTCACAATAGCATTGCTGATTGTTTGTCTTATTTTCAGATGGAGAGTATATTTTGTCCGCTTTGCAGATGGAGCGCTTTTGACAGGTGGCACTGCAGGCAGATCAGCATCTGGTATCAGTGCTGAACCATCTATGGAATATTTTCGAATCGGAGCCAGACAACTTTTGAGAGCTGGCGATACCCAATTGGTGTATTGCCGGGCCTTGGAGCACTTTACTTGTTTCAGAGATTCCTATGGCTTTGTTCAGACATGGCTAGCACCCCTCTCACAGTGGGAAATGTTTCTATCCTATGTGTTTTATGAGGGGTATGCATATTGTACAACTAATAATTACATTTCAGCACTCCATTTTCAGCATAGGGTGACGGTATGCCAGATTTTGCATCTGTAGGACTTACTCATGTCTGTTACTTTAATTATGAACTGGTTCTTTTTAGGACAGATTATACCTTTGCAATGTTTGGTTTATTTAGGGTTGGGGAACTAGTTGCGAGTTCCCCAAATAATGACAAGCCAGTGCTTCTCAGTGATATACATCAGGGCTCAGGTTAGAGCTCAAATAGGGAGAAGTTTTGGTCCTGATTTTGTATCTCCCTATGTGTTCTATGTATTAAGGCTTCTCTCTCCCTCAGCTCAAAATAGGGAGAAGTCAGCAAGTTTAGGGAGACTTTTACTCCCAAATCGCCATCTTGCTTGAGCCGTGATCATATTATGACCAATAAATCATTTCAAGTTATATGAGCATATGCAGGGTCTGCCAAAGTCCCCTGATCATAGTTACCTACTACGCCATTATATTGATGGTTCTACTTTAACTAGCTACCAATTTGGTGCCGTTTTGAGTAAGGTTGTTTGACTGCTAGGGTTGAGTGTTGCTTTAAACTAGTTTTGTTTAACTATAAACGCATTGACTTCGCATTGGCACTGCTATATGGTTATACCGGCAGGGTGTTAGTGTTACAGAGCAGATTATCAAACAGATGGGTCGATGGTCTACCAATACGTTAAGAGATATATAAGATGAAGCATTGAAGTGGTATGACAGTATGTATATTTCATACGTGTATAGGTTTAGACCCCTTTCTGGCGCATACCTAAGATTTATTTTCAGGTGTTTGGATAGTCAGAGATTCGTATGTCAGAGATTTGTATGTCTATTGGGCATAGAAGCGGGCAGTTTTCTGCAAAAGTGCGAGAACATAAGTGCCAGGAGCATTAGGTAGTCTGGTAGTAGGGGCATACATTGGGACCAGCTTATGCATAAAGTACAATATCTGGCTGTCTGTAACCTCAAACTCATGGGTAATCGTGCTCTATCTAGGTTCCAATGACCTGCTATCTGTCGTTACCTAGGTTTAAGATAGTAATTCTATACTACTTCCAAGACTGTCCTGGGACAGTGCATCTATTCTAGTGGATGAAATGGAGAGAAATAAGTTGTTACATAGGGAGGCGTTTCATGTCTCATGAGTACATAACTGCTGATACACTGGGGATTTACTTTGGAGATGATGTGCATTTGTTGGCAATGATGTGTTACTTCTAGAGTTCGAAGAAGTGTTACGTTTTATATTTTGTGAATAGAATATAATTATGTGACATGTTTCTTTTAAACTCGATGATTGTGAATTCATGTCATTTGTGCTATTCCATTCTACAGATCATTACCCATTGTGTTTTTAATTTTACAACTTGTACATGTTTCTTTATAAACAATATGTTTGAGCTGCAGTCTGATCCCATTAGTGAAGTACCTAGTTATAGACTTATAGTATACTTTCAGTCCGAATGGCCACTCAGCCGACTGTACATTTGCTCCCCTGGTCATTGATTCATTCGCCTACAATATTGAGCACTGCTAACATATGGCGCAATCATGCAGCCGCAGTGCCGGCTGGTGAACCTCACAGGTACCTATTTGACTCCTGGGTGGAGAGGAGGCGCCGGTGGGAGACACTGAAGGGTGTCTCTGAAATTTCTGAGGGACTGGAATATGAGATCCGGACTGATAGTCTGGCGTGTTACACTAGACCACCGCATATTAAAATATTTTCCATTCAGCAGAACATTATGCATCGTTGTAAAGGTATTTTACCATTATGGTATGTGTATAACAATGTATAACATACTTGATAATCAGTAATAACATGATAATCCGGAATTTGGGGGCGAACAGTGGTTCGTGTGGCGGAAAATTCCGGGGAGATGTATTGATTTATAATGTTTATTGGTTGATATTGTTGAAGGTTATTGCTCATTTGTGCAATGTGGAAAAGAAACTCGCTGCCGACCGATCCGTTATTTTAGGAACGCCACAGGGGCTGGTACTTTGGCTGGCCGACTAATCCAGTGATTGATCCTAACGCTGGGATTGTCGGTCAGTATTTGGCTGGCCGACTGATCCAGTGATTGATCCTAACGCTGGGTCCGTTGGTCAGTACCCTCCATATGAGGAAAACATCTGTGGAGGGTAGGGAAAGGAGTTGGTATAGGGATTGGTAGGGATTGGACCCTACCGGAGGTGGCATGGGGATTTGACCCCAGGCCGGAGTTGGTAGCTACCGGAGGTGGCGATGGAGATTGGACCCCTGGCCGGATGTCGGATAGGGATTGGACCCTTCCGGAGAGTATTTGGGAAGTCGCAGCTAGTTCCTTTAAGGATTTAACATTTACATATCTGCGGGTTGTTTTCGCTGCATTCAGAACCACAACTGCCACTCTTAATGTTAATGAAGGTCAATTCAGATCTTCACATTTTGTTAATAAAAGGTAATTGTTGTAGGTTTTTCCATTTTAGCCATCATGAAATAAAAGAAAGAATGTTATGGCATATTAAAGCAAATATGGCATGTCTCTGGTTTTGAGTGATGGTTGCTATGGAAACCGTGCTCTAAAATACCTTTCAATTGAATTTATCTTTGAGGACAGGTTGGAATACTTTCAAAATTGACTTTCTAAACAACTTGGTATATGTGAAATAATTTCTGCAAGGGGGTGCACGGTAGCCTCTACTGGGACATCAACTATATGACAACACAAGTCCTACTTAAACAAGAATACCTGAGTGCTCATTCATTAGGAGAACGCATACATCTGGTTTACCTTTACGGTACTTTTAACGCCGTGAAATCCAAATGCCCGAGAGCATACAAAGTGGGAAACAGTCCTACAGGGAAGATGTCCCTTGCTAACGTTTATATTATGAAATATTCAGCTAATAGATGTTCATGATGTCATTGGCTGCGGCTGTCGCCGCGGCAAATATTTTAGAGTTTTAAAAAATCCTTATGCGTTTCTGCGGGATTAGTTTTTATTTGAATGTTTGATAGAAAATTCCAAGTAGAGTTTATATTTGTTTGGCTGCTATTTACTGCATTGTAATATAGTTTACAGCGGTTGCATATTTTGATTCATATATTTTTCTCAGCATATTTTTGTCGGGGTTATTTCTTTCTGTTCTGCCATGATCCAGTTTCAGTGAAAATGCTAGTGAATTAGGTATAACTGATTAAAATCACATTCCCAGTCACAGCTGTCAGCGTGGTCTAAGGGTTATAACGATGGACTAGGAAACGTGAGGTCGTGGGTTCGATCCTCGGCGGAAGTTGAATAAAAAATATTCTCTCATATTTTCTTAGCACCCTTAGTATACGTACTTTTGGTTTAAAACCATTTTGTACATAAAAAAATAAGTCCTTTTTTGGCTTTGTTAAAGTTATTTAGCACACTTCTCTCAACGTCACCTTAGCTTTACAAATAGTGTAAATAAAGGTATCTCCGCCGGACTTACCCACAACATAGACGACGGTGAACACAGGACAGCATGTAAAACATAGCATAATATCTATGACAATCCGTCAAATATGTACTCAATGACTTTGCTGAAGTCAGAGCACCTGCAGGTAAGCCGTTAAGGGCACGACAGTGAAAAAGTAATACATGAGTCTGGTAAGCTCATCCCGTATCCGAGTTTAGGAGTATACCATCATAGAGGACTGCCCTCGGCCTGTCATCGCGCAAGCAAAGAGGGAAGCGTAGCTACCGACTGTAAAAGGGTCGATATAAACCAAAATGGCGGTAAAACAAAATGGCCACCAGTAAACACTGTTTGCAGCCAAACACTTATACACGCGTTCTATGTAGCAGTATTATCGACATTGTTTAAAGACTGATTTCAAGTAATAGAAAATAATTTAAGGTTTATAAAGGTTGACCGCCTGCTAAGCTGTATAGTAAACATATAGTAAACATATAATTATAATGGGAAGATGGTGGAACACGAAATGGCCGCATATGAACAATAATTAACTAACACGTGGGGCATTTTTACTGATATCTTTTTATAAAGCGGAAAATACATCTGATTGAAATATTTATACAGTGGAACACAGAACAATTTCCCCACACAAGCATGCACACAGTCACGCATGCGTGCGTGCGTGCAGGCACACATACAGAGAGAGAGAGTGAGACATACAGGTAATAATCATCAGGACGTGTTTCTATTCTAGAACAAGATTAATGCTAGTCTCGTGCTAGTCTCGTGCTGGCATCGCCTGTTGTTGTTTTTTTGTACATCGAAAACATGCATAATTGTACACTGTTGCTAAAGTCGTCTGGCCTTTTTGAGACAAATACATTGAAACAATTCCTTAAAATGAACATATATACAATATTCAAAAAACATATACAATATACATGTAAATACGATTGCATATACAAATGCTCACGTCTCCATAACATGTCAAATTGTAAACATTTTGCGTAACAACCTGAATATCTCACAAAATTTATACTTGTGACTCATACTATCCAATACCGGCATTCCTGCATCTGCAACGTGCAAATATGCACCTTGTGGTATACTTGTAGGAGATAAGTTTCATGCAAGATCCAGGAACTGCCGGTAGCTTCAATAAAACAAAGAATCAGTGAGCTTTCTTCCAAATTCGGTCCGATTTCTTCTTAGAAAAGCAAACCTAGTCATCATTTATGAGCCTGCCTCATTACTGCAGCTTGATAATGAATGAGATTGAAATGGAAGCTCAGAGCATCACTTGTAGGCAATCTGGAGAAAGTGATTTTACAAACATCTGTGATCATGCCTCATTTAGAGTGTCCTTATTGGACACGCCGTATACCCTGCAGATGAATTTGTCAATTCACCATTAATCAGATCTTTGAAAAGGTTGTAATCCTCTAGGGGAAAAATCAGCGTTTTTGTCCTATGTCCTCCAATGTATGAGCTCACCACATCCCGTAGGTGCCTGAAATACCGATAAAGTTTCAAGCTTATTTTTACCTATTGCATGACATTCTTTGAAAATGGGTTATGAGGAATACATAAATGTCAACACCTTGAGCAGCCACAATTGCCTTTGATAGTTTTCATTCAATACAGTGGATCATCACCCTTGTGATAGCCTCTTCGTGTTTGGATTCCAACATTTCAATTTCAACCTCTGGAACAGGTTGTTTTACCCCTTCTTCTTCACTGAACCAACCCAAGCTACAATAATGTGCACACAGAATAAGATGTTGGGGCAGAAATCTTGCAGGAATCGGGTTTGAGCTAAGAAATTGTCCCGTCTGCTTGGTAGAGAAACATCCCCGTTTTCAGCCGGTCTATTGACGAATTTGTACTCCCGTAGAATCTGTACTCCCCAGTCCATATTCGACGTAGAATATGTACTCCCCGGTCCATATTCTACATAGAATATGGACTCCCCTCCCGTAGAATATGGACTCCTGTCATAGAATATAGGCAATTATTGTCTGTATAATGTAAATAAACGCATTAATTTGTAATACAGTTGCTAATTAATCACATTGATGTCACTGACCGTTTCAAGGCAGTACTAGTCCTCTCATATTTATCCTAGCAAATGTTTGTTTCTGGTTTTTGTGTGAAATACTTCGGTGTTATAGCCAGGCGCGCATGCAAGGTTTGAAGTTTGTAGCCGCAGAGAAGCGGTGTTGTGGGTACAATAGGGGCGTACCCTCCAATGCTGATTTGTTTTAAATTGGTACTTTCTTAGTGGGCTGCAAAAGCAGCCCAATCTCATACGGCTTTGAATTTTGACCATGCGTTTCTGCGGTCCTGTGTTTCTATAAAAGCCCATCTATTTAATAACTATGGTTTACTGTGAGACAAGTTTTTATATTTATATTTATTTATTTTATTAATTTTGATTCATATATTTTTCTCAGCATATTTTTGTCGGGGTTATTTCTTTCTTTTCTGCCATGTTCAGTGAAAATGCTAGTGAATTAGGTATAACTGATTAAAATCACATTCTCAATCACAGCTGTCAGCGTGGTCTAAGGGTTGTAACGATAGACTAGGAAATGTGAGGTCTTGGGTTCGATCCTCAGTGGAAGCTTTACTATTTTTTTCTCTCATATTTTCTTAGCACCCTTAGTATACATGCTTTAGGTTTAAAACCATTTTGTACATAAAAAATAAAACTCCTTTGTTTGCATTTGGCTTTTTTAAAGTTATTTAGCTGAGGCGTTTTACGCGTGATTTTGTAGACCGTTTTGCATATTTCACCATTTTGCATGAATGTGCTTCAATTTAAATGCATATCTTATACTAACCTGTTCTTAATTTGGGGACAATATAAGTGAAAATGTTAATGGGCATTGAGTCGACCTATTCGAATAAGTTCATGTAGACTGTAAGTATGAGAGTTTGTATGCCTTGAGAACTTCACTTTATGTGATAATGGTTTCTACGTCAGTGTGTTGCAGCAAATGAATAACATTGATCTGTGACGTAATGTCCATTATTGGTGTCATACACAGGTATTATGCATCATGGCTCATTAAAACATTCCCCCGTTTCTGCTATTAATTTATACATTACATTCATGTTTTCCCAATGTATCGGAGTACTAAACAGTATTGCTCCCTCTTTTTCTTCTATCCTGCTTAAATACATGTTACGCAGCCATTTTACGCTTGCGTAAAACCTTGCTTGTATGCTATTTAAATGCATTTTAAAACGATTTAGGGACTTTTGAACATGTAGCACTTATTGTTTAACCAATAAAACATCAGTATGTTTGTCAATGTACCGCATCAGTCCTACCTAGCGACCACAAATCTGAAAAAGAGTGCCAACTACTTATTGTAATGTTAATAACTCCATTTCGTCGCCAGAGTGGAACGATGCTCCATCCACCATTTTCAGCTTTGGAGAAAACAGCTCGCAAAGTTTTAAATCTAACTGATCATGCATTTATCATTTCTCATTATTAATTATGTATGTTCCAACTGACAAACAGCATTTGGAAATGTAAAAATATAAATATACATTTATATTTTATGACAGAGATTATTCTAATATTCGCAATATTTACTTTGGAGATAGAGCATTTTGGTGAAAAAAGCTGAAAAGTTTTTAAATGTATACTGCTGTATTGGGAAATGGAACAAACTGACACAGGTCAATCTAATACTATTCAATAGAAATATTAACAGAAATTTATCTGTCACCTTCGTAAGTCTTTGTTACAAAAAGCAAAGAAGTTAAACAAATTCTTATAATACAAGCGGCGATAATTTTTAGCTGCAAAATAGTAATATAAAAACTTAGCTACTGAAATAGAAATTAATACATGTAGTGTCGGTCATTTAATTATAATAAAGAAACGGAACAATTTCCACTATAGAGATATTAACGCGGTAATGAAGCAACCAAATATGTCAGAAATAGTACCATATATGTGCTTTCAACAACATTAGAAACAAAATATTGAATCACTAAATGAAATAAATTACAGTTGTCTAAGTATGTATACTAATTAAAAATTGCATCTCAAATCTCACCTGATTTTTTACGTAAAATAATAATTTAACAATTGCAGAAGTAAAGTGACTAGTAGCTTGGATCTAGGATCAGACCCAACATTTACGGCGTTTGATCTAGATTCAAACTGCATGAACGCATTGCGGGTAATCAGATAGAATCAAAAGAGTTATTCATTTCTCTGTAGAGCATCCATGTAGGATAAAATGACATCATGAATATTTATTACCTGAATTTGTATAATGGCATACCGTATGTGTAATGGTAGAAACTGTAGAGTCAGATCTCTTATGATTTCATAAGCAAACAGAGTAATCCCTGATCAGATGACTCCTACATTAGGTGTCTGATCTCGGTCTACTCTGTTTGCAAAAGCGTGAAAAAGATTTTATGAGTTTTATTGCTCTGCATTTTAGTATATGGATTAATTTAATCTATTCCAGGAAACAAACTGCTACCGGTCTCAAGGTTGCTCTCCAATAATGTTTAGTGTATATGATTCAAACAGATGGGCTTATTGGAGCTTTATTGCTCAACGTTATAGTATACAGTGCTCCCTCCCTACAACGGCCCTCTCAATAACGATTCCCTCCTTACAACATTTATGTTGGTGTATATGATTCTAACAGATGGGTTTATTTGATTGTTATAGCGATTACTGAATACGAAGATGATGATGATGAAGATATTGCAATTTTCTATTTCTTGGATTTCTAAATAAATGTGCCTTCTGCTTTTCCCTGCCCACTCAATATCCCTCGAAAACATAGGCTGTTTCGGATATGATTAAGATAAACAAAATATGCAGTAATGTTAAGAAATAAATATCTAGGTCCATTTATCTGTCTAAATCAGTTTTCAATACAAATATATTTACGTTTTTATTATAGTTAAAGCATTTAAATACAGGTCCATCACCTTATTACATGTGTTGTTTTAATTTTCGATGGCCAGCAATGTGATTGAGAAGAGATGGTTTAATTTACCGACACTATTTGAATGTGAGTGTTGGGAGATAAACAACTAGCTAAAACTAATTTTTCCACAGTCAACGTGCAATTAGTGTTGAATCAAACAAATATAAGATGAAAATGACTATGCGTTTAGAAAACACATTTCTGCATTAACAGTTTTGGGCGGCCATTTTGTTTTCTGTCATTTTAGCTTAGCGATCGGGATACAACTTTGAATGCACTAAAAGGATATTCAGCTTTAATAAATTGTCTTCCATTGGTGGTTTGTACATTTGAACAGAACATTTTTGTGTTACGCAAAGCTTTTCGGTATAGTGTATCCTTGTTTGGCTGGAAATAGTGTTCGTCGGCGGCCATTTTGTTTTCCACCATTTTGTACCTTAAATATGGAACATACAGCTTGGCAAACGGCATATTCGGATTTAGCACATTCAAATTACGTAAAAACAACTGTTTACCAACTTTTAATACGAAATGTCTAGTGGTGTCAGAATTTTCCAAATTCCGCCTAAGCTATTCATTACTGACATGTTTTCCTCCGTCCCTGTCTGGGACCTGTTTTGCGGAATACTATAAATAGTTGCGACCAGCGTGTGTGTAGCGTGTACTGTGCAGTTATCACAGTCGTTGATGAGTGCTGATCTGATGATAATGCCCGACTGTTTGTAGTGGCCATATCTCGAATCTCGATATAGCGAATTGCCAGCTGAAATCTTAAATACAATTACCTCTGCTGATTTAAATTAGACTCTGTTTTCAGTGGTCATCGACAATAGGATCTGTATAACAGGTAGTAGTTTAATGTAGGTCAAAAGTAATGCAAAAACTTCTATATGAGCTGTGTGCCTTATGCTTGCCCTTCGATAAGCAAACATCTGCTTTTTAAGACTCCAATGTTCAATAAATGAATGGTCGCTTAGGACAGGTTCTGCCTGTAAATATAACGTAACTCTATGTAGCAAGTAACAATTGTAAGATATATAACCGAATAATATATGTTACTTTACCTGAGTATATGCACCAACGACACAAATGTTCATGTTTTATTATTCCATTTGATTTCCTGTTAGAATCCCGTTCGGGATATTCAACTTCATTTTAATATTTTTCTTGTCGCCCCCGCGTAAGCGGGGTGACTATATGGGCTTACGAATATTTTCTCTCATGGCAGGAGCAGTCATTTCTATAACGTTGGGGAAATGAAAGTTTACTTGATTGGGCAATGCAGATTGTATATACTGATCGATTAAGAGTATGAATAACATATCTTAGGTGATTGAAATAGGCTAAGCATGTTTATGTATGATTGCATTAAGACATGAATACGTTATTGATACTAAATAGCCGATCCTTTCGAATGTCCGTGCAATAGTCTTGCCACAAGTGTTTCACTCTCGTACACCCGGTTTCTGTCGTTGGCTCAGAAAGTAGTCCGAAATCACAAGATGTCATTGTGTTCGAAATAGCGGAACCCCCCGCATAAGCGGGGTGACTATATGGGCTAACGAATATTAAGATATAATGACACTATGAATAGTTATTAGCTGATATATTTTTTTATAATGACAGAATTATTTTGGTATCGACAGAAACTAGAGTCGAGCCTATTATGATTTCATAAGTGAATAAAGAAGATCTTGATGAGATGTATGGCTCCTTAGGAGCTGTCTTATCTGAATCTACTCCATTTGCAATGCGTGAAATCACGTTTAAATGAGGGGAATGGTTAAGCAAAAAATACACTTGCTTTTATTTCTAATTTGACAGAGGGTGAAGTGTGTGTTAAACAGGGTGAAGTGTGTGTTAAACAGGTAGTGGCCTTTCTGTTCTTCCAAGAATATTGATATAATATGGTTACAATAGCAATTTAAATTAAATTAAAATATTTCTTTCTTACGGAGTGACCTCCGTTGAACAGGTAATGTCCTTTCTGCTCTTTAACATGAGATAATGAAATATTCATGAACAACTCTGCGTACAGTTTACATTATAAAAGTGTAAGATAAGTCATTTAGAAACATAAAATGATTAGAAATTGTAGTAAAGACTTGAAAAATAACGCATAAAAATGATGGGAGTAAATAACATTTTGATGATGTAGCCACTATCTTGATTCAAATAGACACTTTAACTTTTAATTTCACTCATTCTCAATGCTATTAATATCATTTTCATGCTGCTGTTGTTTACTTATAATTAAATTCAACATCTATAGACTTTCCTTCAAACTGGAACCAAAACCAAATTCGTCAAAACCTCAATCCATGTATAATCCGAGTTGATTCTTTTAAACCACCTACGTGATCAGAGTCAGGTTAGTATTAGATATACACATTATTAATTTACTTGTCAACAGCTGAAGTTACCAGACACAATAATTAGACAATAATTCTAAAGGTAACACAAATATCGTGTTCATATTACATTACCATGTTTTCATTCTCGATTATTATTATTCACTATTTAGTAATGGGCGACCTTTGATGCTTCGCATCAATTTCGTTTTATATGTCTCTGAACTAGAAGACACCCACTGCACTATCTGTTTTTAATTAAAGCTTTAATATGTTTGTTCCGTTTTGCAATGTAAAATGAATACTTTTTAGAACTTGGTGAAGCGCTTAATATGCAGTGCATGAATTAATTAAATACTGACAAAAGTACAAATGAGACACGTTTCAACAGAGAGAGCCAAAATGTTACAATGTTATCAATATATGACCGGACGTCTCTCTTTGATGAGGGGTAAGCAAATCTTCGTAACAGTTCTGATATCAGTTGCATTTAGTGACGTTTGGAGCTCGTGGAGATTTTGTCAAAACACAGTAAAACCTGTCTTAGGCGTCCAACAAAATGCGGTTTAATAATAGATATGTAAGGCAGGCAGTAGTTTAATGCATATTTTTCTGCATTAGTTGTACTCTGCATTGTGCAACCACCTGCTTTTAAAGACTCCTATGTTCAATGAACGAATGGCCGCTTAGGACAGGTTCGACGCTGCAAATCTGCAATTATTGAAGACTCTTTCGGTGTCATAGCCTTTTGCAAACAGTTTGGATCAAGAAGACACGCCGAGTAAATTGGCGTCATCAAAACCGTTTGACACTGGTTATGTGCTTGTAATGAAATAAATGAAAAAACGCTATTTTGAAACCTGCCGAAAGGGCTGACTGATTTTGTGTAGTACTATCGTATCAATACTACCGTATTATACGTGCGTATACTGCGCTGGAGTGACACATGTGTTGTATGACTAAAAAGTATCTATATTGTAGAAAGAATTCACGAAGTAGCAGTCTACACGTTACACTATTACAAACAACGTGACCATGTCATTGCTGTATCGCGGTATGTTAACACCGGGCTAGCCCTCTGATGAGCTGTCATTGTCTCTGTCTCTTTGTGTGTGTGTGTGTGTGTATATATATATCTCTCTCTCTCTCTCTCTCTCTCTCTCTCTCTCTCAGTGTCTCTGTCTGTCTGTATCTGTTTGTATGTCTCTCTGTGTATCTGTTTTTCTGTCTGTCTCTCTCTCTCTCTCTATGTATGTCTGGTTGTCTTTGTCTTTCTGTCTCTCTCTGTCTCTCTGTCTCTCTTTGGTTGTCTTTTTCTATCTATCCCTGTCTCTCTGTCTTTCTCTCTCTCTGTCTCTCTCTTTCTGTCGCTCTCTCTTTGCCTCTCTCTGTCTCTCTCTCTGTCTCTCTCTCTCTGCACATATATTGTCACAAACATATTGTCATATTTACATATTCCTGGTGATCTAAATTAACATATTCTAGTAACACCTATGTTAATATACCTTGAAATCAGTATTTAGTCAAGATTATATAGAGGTTTCATTACAAATGGTTTTCCTAAAACGAGGTTACTAAAATAATATAGCATTTCATATAGCATGTCATATTCATATTAGTAAACGAGGTTCATTAAACAATTTGCGAACGTAAGATTCCTTTTATAACATCACCCTTAACAAATCTGTTTGCCAACAGAGTAGACCAAAATCAGAGGGCTGCTGTAGGCGCCGTCTTATTTGGGCCTGCTCTGTTTGCTTATGAAATTATGATAGATCTGACCTTATAGTTTCTACTGTTACAAATACCGTCCACTCATGTGTACATACGACATTATAAGAATTCATCTAATATAGTACATGACTATTGAAAAGGGAAATGCATACATTTACATGCCGCTTTCTATGGTGAATATAACCCTTAGAGTGCTAGGTTATAATATTTGACGCTTCCCTCTTTGATATTTAGTAACCAAACCACCTAAGCAACATGTGGCCTCGCTGTGTATGACTTACATACATGCCATACTATGGCTTTTATATGTATAATCTGTGTCTGTATTGTTTGCAAATGACTGATATATCTGTCCCCGCATACATGTACATAGGGCTATTTAGTACACTGATTTGGTATGGTTTTAAATACCTAGAATTGGCGGTACTCAGCTCAAAGAGTATGAAATAATGTCCCCGATTTAGATCTGCGTTGTTGTTTGGGTGTATTTAGTTTGCCCAATTTGACATATTTAACCCTTCGCTTGCTATTCACGTCAATATACCTAACTGTTAATAGTGAAGACCCAGATGAGACAGCTCCTGCAGAAGCTGTCTCATCAGGGTCTGCACTATTTACAAGTTGATTGTGCAACCAGTGCAGCCCACAGCAGTGATTTCACAGCGAAATACTTGTACACAGTGAAGATATGTGTAAATATACAACAGGGCATTGGTAAAGAAGGAGAAATGTATTTTAAAATTCAGCAAGCGAAGGGTTAAAATACAATAAAAGCATATTTATGTAGACAATACTTAGTTTATCGTGATATTTAAGAGGGATTTATATTCCTTCGCTTAACAAATATGAAATATCAAAGTTTTATAAAGTCAGATCGTGGTACTATTACTATGTTGTATTGAATATCCTAAATGTAATTTCGAAACCTTACCTGTATGTATGACGTCAGAACGATGAATAATATAAAAGCAAATGCTTAGTTTAGAACTCGTGGATTAAACAAGACTGGTCCTTATGCATTATATAACTGATCCATCGTCCTGCTAATGACACCATAGGGGTTTCTTTGTATGGATCATAGTGCATTGTTGCGTGCACAGAACACCCTGGTAGAACCACCGACCTACCGCAAGCCACCTGACAGGCTATTTTTTTGTAATTTAAGTAAGGCTTAAAGTGAAATCATTTAAGAAATATACTATTATATAGTGCATATGCACTTGCAATGTAAAAGAGTTTTCTCATTATTGTTGTTAGATATTGTATACATGTAAAGCTTCTCTAAATCAGAATTCTAGCAGATAGAAAATTAGATACATTTAGGCAGTTGGCTGCTTAATGCAGGCTGAAAGTCATGCAGAGAGCTTTCTACATGGTATTCACCCTGCATTTAGCTGCCACCTGTCTCCACGTTCGATATTTATACTAAATTGAAAGTGCGGTTTAGAGTTGATTTACTGTATATGTTATTAGAAAATCGAAGGACTACCACAAGGGAGTTCGATAAATAAAACAAACTTAGTTTATTGTGTGCACGCGATCTAACGAGTACATGTAATCCTTTTTAACAACGATAAACATAAGATATGGTTATAAATGTACAAAATTTGTTTTCATCGAACTTAGAAGTAATGTCTTTTGACCTAATATAGCAGACAAATTCGATTACCAGTTGTGTTGTTTCAGTCGTAGAATTGTTTATAATCATACTGTATCAGCTTCTTACTACATCATGTTTTGTACAAAGTATGTAAAGAAATGTTTACTAGTTGATATCTCGAACTTCTTTGGACCATACAAATTACTTCAGGATAACAGAGATTCGGATCATCCGATTTCTAATCTGAACAATTTCTCAAGTTCACAGCTTATGGAAGGTCTAATGCAATGTGATGCTGAAAGCTTCTGTATGAGCTTTAACCATTACCTTCGACCTGCATTTAACTGGCATATGTGTTTCTAGATATGCGTAGTGATACATGTTTAGAACTATTTTGCGTTGCAAAGTTTGGAAAGACCTAACCTTTACTTTGAGTTATCCCGAAGTTCTAGTTATCCGAGTTCGGGATATCGAAGTTCAACTGCACTATATAGCCATATTCAAGTGTGTAACCATTCAGGTTCTTTAACATAGTGTGGCGTTATGTCTCTGATTATGTGACAGTTTGTATTTGTATTAAATATTTTTCAAGAATATTTATATATGCGTATTGGTTTGAGCGACTGGCCGTTAGCCAAGTTTCCGAAACGTTCGTGATCGTGTTAGTCGCGATTCGTATTAACCCTTCGCTTGCTGAATTTTAAAATACATTTCTCCTTCTTTACTCATGCCCTGTTGTATACTTACATATATCTTCACTGTGTACAAGTATATCGCTGTGCAATCACTACTGTGGATTGCACTGATTGCACAATAAACTTGTAAATAGTGCAGACCCTGATAGTGAGACAGCTCCTGCAGGAGCTGTCTCATCTGTGTCTTCATTATTTACAGGTAGGTATATTGACGCGATTAGCAAGCGAAGGGTTAAACATGAATGCTACACAGAGCTACAGATACAGCTGCGTACTCAAATACCAGAATGGTCATTTCTTTTCAAAAGAGTGATCAAAAATAGGGTTTGGTTGAGAAATAAATAAGTTATTCTTGAAAATGTTTTAGTTTACGCATCTTGTCTGGACATCTGGGTCCATGCTTATAAAGCTTTTTAATTGAGTCTGAGTTCGTTCTCAGGCTTTTGATTGGTAAGATTTGAGTTCTCAAGCTTTTGATTGGTCAGATTTGAGCCAAAGGCTCAAAGAGAGAGAGAGAGAGAGAGATAGAGAGAGAGAGAGAGAGAGAGAGAGAGAGAGAGAGAGGGAGGGTAGAATTTACGTGGAAAAAACAAAAGTAAATTACTGATAACTTTACGATAAATAATGATACATATTTGAATGTTCGGATAATCGCGGGTTTATTGCACTTAAATAATTTTACTCATGTCAATATGTTGCAGTTGTAACACTCTTCGCCGTCGTCATGGTTTTATCCATTGCTGCGTGTTACTACTTCCAACTACCCGGACCCCCTTCGTTCAAATTAATCAAGACAGGAATCCAGTGTCGCCCCAAACAACCTGGGTTTTCATGGCTACGCTGGTGGAAGAACAGAGGAAGTAAGCAGACACTGGACCTCCCGCAAAACTTATCATCCTTTCAGACCACGCTGAGTCTCGATGATCAAACCATTTTGCGGAAACTATTTTTCAAAACCACCCAACTATTTCAAGACAATAACATTACGTACCATTTACAATTTGGTAGTCTGACTGGAGCTTATCGACACTTTGGGATAATACCATGGGATGATGATATAGATCTTTACGTCAATTTTACATGTAATGATACTATACGTGAAGTGTTCAATGAAGGCAGCCCAGTCATGCTAGATAGTTTTCAATTAACCTTTATACCAACTCCTTGGAATTTCAGTAAAATAGAGATGGCATATATATGGAAAAACAATACCCGTGAAGAATCTCACATGCACTGGCCATTTATTGATGTATTCTTTTTCAAAGACAACGGGAGCTTTATTTCGGGACTTTTTCATGGGGCACTTACGAATGACATGATTTTTCCATTACAACAACGTTTATTTGAGGGAACACTACAGCCGGTGCCACGTAACATTGCATACGCAACAACAATTGTTAACAGAAGAAACGTATTAAATGAATGCTGTAGTAAACAAAAACACCGAAACAAATTTCACAAGAATATTACATACATTTGTATCCCATGTTCCGAACTCTATCCGTATTACCCATTTGCAAGTAGAACACAAAGTGAACAGATTATAAAATTCGGGACTGTTAGTCTAGTGCTTGAAAACAACGACGACAAACAAAATGTCTCAGAAAAGGTATTCTGTCCTTAACAGTACGGACAAGAATTATACATTACCAGTGGGATAAACATTGAAATATATGCTAATTAGTAATGGTATGATAGCTACAGTGGTTGTGTTTATTCGAAGAATAAAAGGATATCTACAAATGAATTTCGATCTCGAATTCGGATAACTCGAAATTCTGAATAACTCGAACAAAACGTTGAGTCCTTCATAGAGTACAATACAAAATTGCTCTAAAATTTATCGAAACAGATATCGATATTTAAGACTGACAGCTTATACAGGTCTAAAGTAATTCTTCATTATATTTTTATTAAGTGATCACTTAATTCGATGGGAATTTACTGTAGATAGTGTTTCACCAGAGTCACATAATGTGTACCTCCTGTCCTCGAAGGGTGTTATATCAAAACGGGCAACATATTTACTATCCGTATTTTAAACTATTTTAAAGTTTAAGATAGTTATCCCTAAGTAATTATCCTTATCCTTTATTTGTAAACAATATTTTTCCAGAAAAAAAACACTCCTCCTGTATGAACTGTCTCATCAGGGTCTGATCTGGTTGTTTATTGAATAATATACAGTTGAACTTCGATATCTCGAACTTCAAGGGACTATACAAAATAGTTCGAGATAACAGACGCTCGAATTATCCGATTTACAATCTGAACAATATCTCAAGTTCACAGATTAATGCAGGCATAAAGTAGAGCTAAAAAGCTCCTGTGGGAGCTTTCTGCATTACTTTTGGCCTGCATTAAACTGTCACACGCGTATTTCTAGATATGTGCAGTGATACGTTTTAGAACAATTAGTTATTGTAAAGTTAGGAAGGACCGAACGTTTAGTTCGAGTTATCCCCAAGTTCGAGGGATCCGAGTTCGAGATATCGAAGTTCAGCTGTACATGTAAATCTAGTTCTACAGGTTCTGCAGTAGGTAAACTTTCCTGTGTTAATATGTCAATACAATACAATATACAATACAATTTCTTTATTGCATAAAACATACATAATATGCTTATAGCAAAGGCAAATCATCATAATTATACACAATACACATGGTACACAGACAGTAATACATTTTTAAAGGCAGTGCGTAGTAAGCAAAACGTTTGCCTAGAAGAACTTTTAACTGCAGATTTTAAATATATCAAAATGTACAATAAAATGGATTCCTAAATATTCCGCATCTATCCTTCTTTCTTGTTACTTATTGAACTCTCGATTGGTTTGCAAAATAAACGTATCTAGCTATATCGGTAACAATTTTCTTATTTTTAAGACACATAAGGTTTTTAATTTCTGTATAGTATGTCATCTATAGTAATACTTTTTCTATGAAGTTCGAATTTTGGACAAATTAACAGAAAATGATACACTGTTTCAGCTTGCTTGTTAGTGCAATTTAAACAAAATCTTTGATTTCGAGGTATGTTTTTGTATCTTGATCGTTCTATTTCTAAGTCATGTGATGATATTCTAAATCGAGTGAGAGCAATTCTATATTTATTTTCTTTGATGAATGAGAGGTAGTTTTCTAGTTCGAGTTCATATTTTAATAACCCATATGTTTCTAACCTGTTCGAATTGTTAATATTAACGTACCAACAATAATCTGATATTTGATGCCTCCAAAATCTATTTTTATGATATCTTGATTATACCAAATAAAATCACAGTTTTCTAAAATTTCTCTAATTTTGTCGGCCCAATTATTGCCATTATAGAAATTTCCCTGTTCTAAAACTGCTCTTGAATTTGAATATGTTTTATATAAGAGTGACTGTTTGTTGGAGTTTAATATTTTAATCCAATATTTGACTATGATTATTTTTCGTTTTATTGACATTGGGATTCTACCCAGTTCTCCATATAATGCTTCGAGGTTTGTCGATATTTTAACGCCTAATAGTTTTCTGCAAAATTTAGAGTGGATCCTTTGGACACTTTCTCCAATATGATGTCCCCAAATTTCCGCAGCATAGTTTAATGTTGGAGCAACAATCGTATCAGATAGATTTATCTTACGTTTGATTGGTAATTCAGTTTGATTAAAGAGAGTGAACAACTTGTGCAATGAGAAAGAGGCATGTTGAGCTATTCGTTGTTGTGTTTGGTTCCAATTGCCGTTCTTAAATAGACATACCCCTAGATATTTAAATGATTTTACTATTTCAACTTTTGTATTATAAAAATAAAAGTCATATGTTGTTGGTCTACCTAACTCAAA
This sequence comes from Azorinus chamasolen, assembly GCA_963576725.1. Classification (NCBI taxonomy): domain Eukaryota; kingdom Metazoa; phylum Mollusca; class Bivalvia; order Cardiida; family Solecurtidae; genus Azorinus; species Azorinus chamasolen. The sequence goes on from OY755237.1 coordinate 65,451,098, forward strand.
AGTCATGATTTTGGTTTTGTTTACATTGAGTTTTAAGTTCCAATGTTTACAATATTTCCTGATGTCGTTTAGAATACTCTGTAATGATTTAGGATCTTGTGTAAAAGCACAGGCATCATCAGCAAAGAAAATAAGGAATAACTGTATTTCGGATATACTTAAGGTATTTCCATCAGTGGCCATTTGTTTACTTCTATTCAATTTGACCTTCATATTAAAAATTGATTAAATCTATATTTTTAACACTTTTTCAGCAATTATTTTAATGCAATTATTAAGTAAATGTCCTAGTGTAGTTCATAAATGTTAAACAACACGTTTTAAGCGTTAAATAAAAACATTATTTTTTACCTGAAAATATGCAAAAAAAGAGGTGTCATATAACTCACTTTTCCAGTTTTATTTTAAAACAAATCTTTCAAAAGAATCATTCCAAATATCTTCTTAAGTCCTGCTGATGTATTAATACGTCCTTATTATATGATAAATGTTCCAAATTAACTTTTTCCCAACACCACTATATTTCAATCATAGCAAACATACGAGGGCAATTCAGTATGTAATGAAACTAGCGCTCGGTTTTCCTTGCATTGCACGTGGCCGCTATCCCCTTTATATACACGTTCAATTCACTATCTACCCTTTACACTGATACCAAATATGTGTAGGTCGGTTATATAAATATTGCTGAAAGTGTACATTGAACAGCCCTACTCGTATGCACTGCGTTTTGGTTGGAAAACGATCTCAAGAAAGCGTTCAAATTCGGAATCCATGTGTTTGTTTCTTAAATAAACCATCAGTTGCATTACATACTGAATGTCCCTCGTATGATTTGCTATGATTGAAAAAAAGTGGTGCTGGGAAAAAGTGAAATTGGAACATTTATCATATAATAAGGACTTATTGATACACCAACAGGACTAAACAAGATATTTAGAATGAAACTTTTGGTATTTTTTAAAAAACAAATATCTGGAAAAGTGAGTTATATGACACCTCTTTTTTGCATATTTTCAGGTAAAAATTAAAGTTTTTATTTAATTCTTAAAAACAAATTTACTTAATAACTGTATTAAAATAATTGCTGAAAAATTGTTAAAAATATAGATTTAATCAAATTTTAATATGAATGTCAAATTGAAAGAAAGTAAACAAACGGCCATTGCCGGAAATACATTAATAGCCCTTCAATCTTATCATCAATATTTTCTAGGATGTCATTGAGAAAGAATAAGCATAATATGCTACTTAAGCTGTCTCCCTGTTTGACACCCATTTTGTAATGATTGGATCTGATAATTCTGATTTAGACTTTATAACTGTTTTTACTGTGGTGTACATAGATTTAATCGCTTTAACTAATTTAGAGCTAACTTTTGCAGACAGAAGTTTTCGCCATAAATACAACCGGTCAATACTATCAAACATTTTCTCCCAGTCTAAAAAGGCTACATAGAGTTTTTTCTTGTTTGCCAAAGTCTTTGTAATAAGTGGGTGTAGTATGAACAGGCAGTCTACGGTGTTTTTGTTTTTTTGAAAACCAAACTGATTATCTATGATCACATTTTGGTTGTTTGACCATTTAGTTAATCGTGCTGAGAGTAGTTTTGAGTATATTTTGGATAATATATTATTCAAAATCAATCCTCTGAAATTGTTCGCCTCGTGGTTATTCCCTCCGTCCAAGATTTTGGATAAGTTCCTTCATTTAATATTTTATTGTATATTCCTCTTAAATATGGAGCAATAATATCGAAAGAAGTTGTAAAAACTTCAGCAATCAGTTTATCTTGTCCTGGACTTTTTGAGTTTCTGTGAGCGAAAACAGCCTGTTTAATTTCTTGTTCAGTAAAATCAGCATCTAAATCCTCATTGTAAATTTGATTTTTAGAGTCAATTAAGCTTTCAGCAGTATTATCACTATTATTTTCCGGGGCGTCATTTCCAAATAAAGCGTTAAAATGTGCGTGCATGTCTTTAGTTGATATGTCAGTTGGGTCTGTATTTTTTGTTTTATATTTAGCATTAACAATTTTCCAGAATTGTTTGGGTTTGTTTTCGATAATTTTCTCAATTTTATTCCCTCTTCTCGGGTGTACTAATTTTTACATTTGCGTTTAGTTTTTATGTATTTTCTTTTTTTTAATGATGAAAAATCGTTTATTTTCAATTGATTTATTTCTAGCATACGCATTTCTTGCAACATTGAATTTTTTACAATCTTGAAAGCATTCTCTATTAAACCAAGGTTTTGATTTAAAATTATTTATATTTGTGTCGGTATTTTGTTTCTTTGTTTTACCAAATACACGAAAAGCTATTCCCTGCATACAATTTGTAAATGTACTGTATGTTTGTTCATGTCAGCGGTAAGTAGTTCAATTTCTTCCGCCCTCTCCAATAGGTGAGCTCGAAATTCGTCTGCACGTGACCAGTCCAATTTAATAACTGTATCGTGGGCGGAGTCATCACCGCACGATTCTTTATCGATTGGGTTGCTCAATATGCTGAACTGTAAGACATTATGGTCAGGAAATTCATTTGGCGACATAATTTCAAATTTGTAAATAAATTGAAAATCATCAGCTCTCAGTAAAACATAATCTAAAACACTTCGGCCATTATTATTGATGAATGTGAAATCTCCAATATCTTTATCGTTGTGTAACCGTCCATTTGCTATTAGAAATTTGTTTAATTTGCAAAATTCAATCATTCTTTTCCCACGATTATCAAGAACAGAATCACTATTTGTTCTTGGGTATGTATTAATATTCGGTTGTAATATATCATTAAAATCTATGTATCTGTCAAACGTTATAAAATCTTGTTCATGTCCAGGTCTTGCGTTGAAATCCCCTGTTAAAAGAATTTTTCCTTGATTAATATATTTTTCTATGCCATTTTCGATTTCATCAAATAGATCATTATCGCGTGTCCGTAACAATTTAGAGTCAGCAGGCACCATGTACTTACAACATATATACACATCTTCGTAAAATGCAGTTATTGTTCTATCTATTTTAATCCAAATAATTCCATTTTGGTTTCTTTCAATTATAGAGATTTTATCATTAAGGTGTGTCTTATAGTAAATAGAAATACCGCCAGAATATCTACCGCGACGAGCATTTGCAGATTTGTTACACGTGTACCATACAAATGTTCAGCGGTGTAGCCTACTATGTCTAAATTGAACCGTGAATTGTTAGATAACCATGTCTCAGGCAGAAGGATCAAGTCATGGTTTCCTACGAATTCAACGAAATCTGTGTCTCCAAGTTTTCGTGTTAAGCCATTAACATTCCATGATATAATATTTATGAGTTCTTCCTGACATTTCTAAGGTGCCGTTTGTATTCAACGTTGTTGATGTACAGTTTGTCCCCAATAAATTTAACACTGGTGCCCCGTTTCCTTTCATTCAAGTACACTGGATTTAATCTTTGTCTTGCTACTCTTCATTCGTTTGGAATTTGTATTCCAACTCTAAAGTCATTGTCTTTAAGTGTCTCTTTGGCGTCCAGAGAGACAAAACAATTCACTTTCCTAGTGCACTCTGCAGTTTCGCCGTTGAGGGCCGCCGACCGCGCTGCCGCCGGGTCTAGATCAAGCGACAGACCGTTAACGTCATCCCCGTACAGACTGCCGTTCACGCCGTCCGCCGAGCGCCCATTGGCTTTCGGGGTCTCTACGCCCGTCGGCCACTGTGCCTCGGGAAGCCCATAGAATATAAGGTTATCCCTCATACTACGAAATTCACCGTCAAGAAGTTTAGCATTCATTTCCGATTGACACTTTTCAAGATCACCAACAGTTTCTTTCATCTTTTTGCAAGACTGGTCCATACTGTTTACTTGTACTTTTGCTGCCGCAAGTTCATTTTTTGCTGTTCATACTGTTCACTAATAAATTTCGATGATATTTCTACGTCGATCAGCCTTTTATTTATCTCCTGTACCTTATTTTCCAAATCGTTCAGTTTCACGCTCATAGAATTTACAGTCTTTTCAATATTTTCAATTTTTGGTACAGTGCTCTTTATACTTTTCACATCTTCTATCAAACTGCCAGCCCATGGTGGGGGTTGTGGACTGAGCGGGGGGTTAGCGGGGGTGTATTGAGTATATTGGCCTGTGGGTGGGGGGACATAATGGCCAGGAGGAAGCTGGGTATATCTGTTATTCATCATGCTAATAGTTGGCGAGTCATACACAAACTATTGTGCCTCTGTGTTAACACTGTTTACATTGTCTACACTGTTTACAGTCTGATATTTGTGTCTTTTGTGTTGTTCTCCACTTACCGCATGTTCATGTTTATGCTCGTGCTGTCTCGTGCCTTGTGTATCTCCGTCCATATTCAATGGAGAAATAACTTTGCGTTTGCCTGTCTTCTGCTTAATAGTTTTCTGTTCCTTTACAGTCTGATTTGGATTAGTAGCACTAGGTTTGCAGTCTTTTTCTTTTGGTGGTATGAAGCTGGTTGCATCCCAAACACCATGATACAAAAAATGTCCGAAAAATCACAATAGTTCTCCAGAAAAGCTTCATCTTTATCAGAGCGAAAACAATTCACGTCAATTCACGCCTATGTCCATGTGCTACATCTTCTTTACAATCGTTATATGATACGATCAAACCAGAAATCCAAGATATGACATGTATCCAACTTCCATCCTCTACGTATAGGTTAGACCATGTTTGAGCGCGACTAAACGATATAGTTCGAGGAGGCGTAGCCCCCGAGAACTCTATCGTTTAGTCGCGCTCAACCGCTGGCCAACCTATTCAGCACTGGCTTGGGCTCGAGGAAAAACAAAGAATAAACGTCATCAATTTAAAGGCAAGATATTAAAACTGTGTTCAATCAAATAGATCTACTCAATAATGATTTATATTTCCATATATTGCAATTGAAATAAAAGTTGCTGTTGAATAGTGAATTAATTTAGCGCTCTATATCTGGATCCTTTTTTTGCAGCAGATCGATGATTTTCTTTAATTTGTGGATACAGATTGTTTTCAACTTTTCACTCATTAAAACATGAAAATGTGTGTAATTTCTTTTCTCAATTTCCTCAAAAATTGGGATTATTTATTGTTTACAGTAATAATTCTACAACTACCAATAAAAGACGGATGGCCGCTCCTATTTAGGAGCCGTCTAATCAGCGTCTGCTCTGTTTGCAAATGAGTGAAAACACGTTTATAAATATGAAGGAAAGGGTTAATTGTAAGTATAGTATTTTCATTTGATCGTTATGCAAGTGTCATATTTTCTATCAATGGAAAAAGAGCAAAAATACATATAGCAAAAATGCATGTAGCACGTGTCCATGTTAATTTAATCAGTGTCAAATACCGATACACCAATCTAATCGGCTTGTCGGCGGTACTTGTGATCTCGGAGTGGACAACATTGACACGTGGAAATACCGGTAAGCAGCGGGTGCCTTAAATCAATTAGCATTATATCTCGAAGGGACACCGATAATGATACGCGTATTAATTAAAAAAAATAGTTGTTATTTTTAAGTTTTATATGTGTTTATTTTAACAGTTATTACAGTATTAAAAAAAGTCCATACCTGTGTTTCAATATTTCTATAACTCTTTTTTGGTATCTGATTAAAAATATATATTATATGTTAATAAAGTCGACTCTCAAATCACTAGCCACCGCTGCAACAATATTGTTTTCCTATTAAAATCGATAGGTAGCGAAACGTACAGGTAGCGAAATGGTCAGGGTAGCGAAATGACTTCTCGGTGGGTAGCGAAATGACTGTAGCGAAAAGGTATGGGTAGCTAAACGTCCGTCAGCCCAACTTGAATGGTTGAATACGGGATAAAAGTAATACAGAACGCTCAAAATAGGTGTATTCTGCATAACTTTAGTGCTGCATTAAACTGTCACCTGTATATAAAACTAAAAATTATTTTCCCTTTAACTTGTCGTTTAACCTAAGTTTTACTGTAGTTCAGTGTAACCGGCTGATCAAGGGGAAGTATCAGACGAGAACATAGGATGTGACGTCAAAAATGCATTATGGTGATTGGTCGACAGGAACCATTGACTAAATGGAACAGTTTGTTAGTTAGTCCATAGTATTTTTTTCAAAAAGCGTCGAACTAAATGATATAGTCGACACTTTTTGAGGCATCTGATTGGCCGAGAACTCCAAGCCATGTGCTAAAACATTTTATCAAATATTAGTGATTGCCCTACTTTTCCATCCAATCAGCGAGCCGCATTCTTCATGTTTTTCAGACTCTAATTCTCACTAAAAAAATTAAAATCGACTCTAACTTTCGAAGACGAACCTTCCAGTGCGCATGTGCAACAAAGCTCCGCCCACGACTAGAAAAAAAACAAACGAGATGCTATGTTTTGAACTTGTGACGTTATCGACACGCGAACGAGTGTATACAAGTTTTCACGTGTGTAAAACATGGGGAGGAAGACTGTAAACAACTGAGAGGCAGACATATAGATCTAGTAATTGGGCTGTTGTGGACTAAAATGGAAAAATAAATCACTAAACATCCCACCTGTTGAAGCATGATTATTGAAAAGACTAAAGTTCAGGAAATATGAAAAACCTGTATTTAAAACTGTAATTTTTTCAACAAAACGCTAACGATCAAACCTGTAAAGCCTTTACCTCTTTATTCTTATTTCAATATTATGCCAATAATTAATTTTTAATATAATAAGCTGTATTTTTATATGGGGTTTCGGTAGCAGCGAATATTTAAATTTGTGCAAACCGAGTAGATCCTGATCAGACAGCATATGAGCTGTCTAATCTGGGTCTTCTCGGCTTGCAAAGCGGTCAAAAGGCGTCACTTACTATAAGGTAAAGGGTTATCATTTAAATATCCATTGCGATTTTGCGTTCGTCTTTTACAATAATTATTTTTTCACAGTTTTAGGGATACGTATAGATTGCTGTCGGCCATTATTTGAGCTACAGAAAAGTGTGTAAAATGTTTTACACACAGATGGGGACTATTTGATAACGTGGCACAGCCAAATTAGGCAATGTTTACAAGAAAAAAGGCACGAAACCAGTGTCACTGTGTAGGATTTTCAAAACATAAACACGTGAGAATATTAACAAAGACGACGTTTGTTTGATTGATGGGTTTCTGGTTATTTTGCATAAACGAGTGTGGCTTTTTAGGTGGACCATAATCACGTGACTATATACAAGTTTGCCATTGCTCAGTGGGCGGGGCTTATAAACTAAGCCTGATGAAAAGTAGGACAATCACTAAATCGGTTAGAGCTTATAAACTGCAGTCTTCGAAAATAAGACGGCCTAAAACGCTTCGCTTCGCTCGCGTTATCGGCCGTCTTATTTTCGAAGACTGCAGTTATAAGCTCTAACCTATACATGCATGACAGACAGATAGACATAAATCAGAGAGAATGGGATGAGTGTTTGAGGTTATATGCACTGCATATCAATAGGGTCTATTATCCTGCCTGCTGAGCAAACTTGTGTCAGAAGAAACTGGCACCCTCTGCAGTTGTCACAGTCTATGTATCTTGCATTTCCTTTTAACCCTTCTCTTGCTGAATTTTAAAATACATTTCTCCTTCTTTACCCATGCCCTGTTGTATAATTACATATGTCTTCACTGTGTACAAGTATTTCGCTGTGCAATCACTGCTGTGGAGTGCACTAGTTGCACAATCAACTTGTAAATAGTGCAGACCCAGATGAGACAGCTCCTGCAGGAGCTGTCTCATCTGGGTCTTCACTATTTACAGGTAGGTATATTGACGTGAATAGCAATAGAATGGTTAATTAATAACACGGCCAGAGTATCAAACAGTTTGGATCCTGATGACACGCCGAGTTACTCAGAGTCTCATCTGGATCCAAACAGTTTTATAGGTTGTCACTCATCCATCCACAACAGGCTAAATAATGTGACTGTTTTATGTACAAAAAATTGATCCAGAAACCTCCTGTCTGGGAGGTTTCTGGGATATATTCGTACTGCAATGAGCTACTTGACATGGACGCACGGAGTGTACTGCCTGTCGTCACTGTCACAATTTAAAATTTGTATAACAGCATTATTATCTCTGTACCGAGGTCGTCGTGTATATTTTGCCATGCTGAATATTTTGCCAACTGAACTTGGCTCGTTTAGTACTTTCACCCTTCCGCTTATGAATATTAATGTAAGAAATAAACTCAACTTATCTATCAGTAAGTCCTGTTCTTTATCTGTTTTGACGTTATGAACGATAGAACTGTTTACCAATGCAATAAACTGAAGAATCAGATTTATATCTTAAGGTCAGACGGATCCTACGGGAGTCGTCTGGTCTGGGTCTACTTTGTTTACAAATATGCTAAACGGTGTCTCTATATAAGTCGTTTACACAAAGTATGTTGTTTCATGCCATTACTTCTGCCTTTAATATGCATAGGTTTGAGTTCCAAGGGACAATGCAGATGCTATTGCCCGAACGAAACATGTATTATCGATATTCTCACACAACTTTTCTGCTTTTCTGTGTTCATATCACTACAGTAAAATCCCGCTAATGCGACCACCTAAAAGAGGTATTATTCTGGATGCTAGATGCAGGGGGTAGCTTAATGCAGGAAAAAAGTGACACAGAAAGCTCCCATATGAACTTTCTGCCTTACTTTTGCCCTGCATTAAGCAACAACCTGCTTATAAAGCCAACCATGTTTATTCATTAAGTGGTCGCATTAGAGGGGTTCTTCTGTGTGTGTGTGTGTGTGTGTGTGCGTGTGCGTGTGCGTGCGTGCGTGCGTGCGTGCGTGCGTGCGTGTGGCGTGCGTGCGTGCGTGCGTGTGTGTGTGTGTGTTTGGGTGTGTGGATGTGTTGCTTGGCTTTCTGTTGGTATTTTGGTGTTGGCTGCGCTTTGTATGTGTGTTTCCTATATCCTACTTGACTTAACTACTTTTTGATTGAGAACATGTTTGTCAAAAATACTACAGTTTGGGGAACAATGTCTGTTAATTATATTGTCAAAAGTATATGTTAAATGTACTGTTTATTGAATGTCTGGCATCTATAATGTATTTAGGGCTGCACATTGTAGTTTAAGAAAAATGAATCTTAACCCTTTCCTCTATGAGGTTATGTAAAAATAATGACGTTATGAATATTAATTAGATTATTTGTTATAACAGCGCATGGACACAGGAATGTTTGGTATTGGCAGAAACTGTAGAATCGTATCTATATTATATCACAAGCAAACAGAGCAGACCCTGATCAGATGACTCCTATAAGAGCCGTCTGATCTGGGCTTACTCTCTTAGCAAAGGCATAGAAACGCGTATTTGTGGAGTAAAGGGTCAAATGACAACATCTGATAAAAATACTGTAACTGAAGGACAATGTTGTGAAATATTCTGCAGTTTTAGAACAACCTCTGCCACTTATACTATAGTTTGGGAACAATGTATGTCAGGTACTCTGGAGTTTGAGAACAACCTTTATCAAATATACTGTAGTTTGAGAAGAACGTCCGTCAACTAGACAGCAGTTTGAGGAGAATGTCTGTTAGATAAACTGTAGTGTGAGATGAACCTCAGTCACATATAATGTAGTTTGAGAAGAAATTCTGTTAGATATATTGTAGTTTGAGAACAATGCCTGTCAACTATACTGCAGTTTGAGAAGAACGTGTGTCAGCTATACTGAAGTTGAGAACAGTGCCTGTCAGCTATACTGCAGTTTGAGAAGAACGTGTGTCAGCTATACTGAAGTTGAGAACAGTGCCTGTCAGCTATACTGCAGTTTGAGAAGAACGTGTTTCAGCTATACTGAAGTTTGAGAAGAACGTGTGTCAGCTATACTGCAGTTTGAGAAGAACTTGTGTCAGCTATACTGAAGTTGCGAACAGTGCCTGTCAGCTATACTGCAGTTTGAGAAGAACCTGTGTCAGCTATACTAAAGTTGAGAACAGTGCCTGTCAGCTATACTGCAGTTTTAGAAGAACGTGTGTCAGCTTTGAAAAAGAATGTTTTAGCCATGACCCAATATGGCGGTACTCTTAAATCTTATAGTATTTTTATCTTTTTTAAATAGTTTTAGCAATGAACTGTATACAACCAATAAATATAACTGCTGTTTAAATGCCATAAGTGCTTGCCATGGACAAGAAAACTCCACAGACATCGTAGTTTCGCTGTACTCGAAGTCGCAGCTTATGACAGGAGCGGGTGGGGTAAAATGCCAGTGGCGCTCAACGGTAAACAAAGTAACATACTATAGACAATATAGAATTGTTTTCTATACTACTGTTGAGTGGGGACATTGCTCTAAACCCAGGTCTGTCTTCTGAGTGTTTGAAATGCAGCGTTTGTAAGCGTCATGTTAACAGAAACCACAATTTTGTTGTGCGAGTCATGCAATCTTTGAACTCATAAGAAATGCTCTGGCGTGAACAACACTGATTATAAATGGTACAAAGAAGCCGTGAACCATATACCTTTTACTTATACAGTATGTAAAGATGCACAGATCTCATACATAGATCAGTTTCCTCAGCAAACAACCAACAGTTTTCCAGCTGAATCAATTACCTTTGAAAAGGAGTGTATTACATCTGAAACCTCAGGAACTGAACTTGTGTGTAATCTTTTACCTCATGTATGTTCATTAGATACAGGAGATATAGGAGATTTAGCACATCTGACAGCTGATAACTGTGATATCTCCATGGACAGTTTTATGTCGGCATCAGACCACCAGAATGACCCTCCCTTATTAAACGTCTCAGTCAGTTCATTGTCATTTAGTAATGTCTCAACTGAAGCTGAGGACCATCTACACCAACTGAGAACCTTACGTCAAGGTAACAGAAAAAGGCCCATTATAGCTTATTTAAATTCTCAGAAATACAGGACATCCTGTGTGACAAACTTGTAGACATACTTATTTTAGCAGAAACAAAACTTGATGATTCTTTTAATAAAAACATTTTTAATTGCCATGGCTACAAAGTGGAAAGGAAAGATAGAAACAGATATGGAGGAGGAATCCTTGTATTCCTAAGGGATGATCTTGCCTGTAGGAGAAGACATGAGTTTGAATGTCCCACTGTTGAAACCATGTGCTTTGAGCTGACAATGAACAAAAGAAAGTGGGCTTTACTGGCGCTCTATAAGCCACCAGCTACTAAAGACTATGTATTTATAGATGATGTTTCTTTTTCACTAGATAGGATGTTTCAGAAATATGAAATATTATAGCCATTGGTGATTTAAACTTTGACTGTGGCAAACCAGATAAGTGCAAACCACTAGACCATGTTTGTGATTATTTTAATCGTGTTAATATTGTTAAAGGGTCCAACATGTCACATGAAAAAGTATGATTCCTCATGCCTTGATGTAATTCTTACAAATAATAAGTGTCTATTATGTAATACTTCAAATTTTGACATTGGTCTCAGTGATTGTCACAATCTGGTCGCCAAAGTACTTAGAGAACAGTGTAAACAAATAGAACCGAAATATGTTAGTTTTAGATCATATAAATTTTTTAACACAGATCGTTACAACAGGGAATTGGAATATGTCCCGTTTCATATGGCGCATGTTTTTGATGATATAAATGATACTTATTGGGCTACTGAGGTTCTACTTAAGGAAATAGTTAATGAACAGGCCCCTTTTAAACAGAGACAAGTCAAGAAAAAATCTCCTCCTTTTATAAATGGGAAATTAAGGAAGGCTATTTATAAGAAAACTACTTTTAGAAATAAAATTGGGCACAGGTCTGACCAAAATTGGGAAGAATATACGAAACAGAGAAATTTTGTTGTCAAACTGAAAAGAGAATCTATGAAAGTAAATTTTAAGGAGAGATGTGAAGGGGGTCCAAGTTCAAAACAATTTTGGCAAACTATCAAACCATTTTTGTCTAGTAAAACTGGCTTAAATTCTGGGAGTAAGATAGTCTAAATGAAAATGAGTGTTTAGTTTCAGATCAAAAAGAAGTGTGTGACACACTGAATGATTTTTATGTAAATAGTGCAAGTAACATTGGGAGAAATAACTCAGTACAGATAAATGACCGGCATCCTAGTATTTTGGCGATAAAAAGGAACATTCAAAACAACTGTATTTTTTACTTCAAACATGTAAATACATCTTATGTACATAATTTGTTCAAATCAATTGATCCGAAAAAGCAACTGGAGTAGATAATTTACCACCAAGGGAGTAAGGGCAAGTGCAGAATCTCTGGCAGGACCTCTCACTCGTATAATAAATGTTTGTTTTGATAAATCTATGTTCCCAGACACTCTCAAAAGAGCCCAGGTCACACCTGTTTATAAGAAAGATGACCCCTTCCTTAAAAAGAACTATCGTCCTGTCAGTATTCTACTCCCTACCATATCCAAAGTGTTTGAACAATCTATATCGGACCCACTCTCATATTACTTTGAAAATGTACTTTTTGACAAGTTTTTATCAGCTTTTAGAACTAATTATAGCTGTCAAACGACCTTGCTTAGACTGCTTGAGGATTGGAAAGCTGCTTTAGACAGACATGAACATGTGGCAGCCATACTAATGGATCTGTCTAAGGCCTTTGATTGCCTTCCGCATAAATTGATTGTTCAAAAACTTTAGCATATGGTCTTTCAGAATCGGCAGCATTGCTTTTAGAAGATTATTTGTCAGGCAGAAAGCAGTGTATCAAACTAGAAGAATGTCATAGCAAATGGTCAGATATTTCAAAAGGCGTGCCACAGGGATATATTCTTGGGCCGCCAATTTTTAACATCTTCATAAATGATATTTTTCACTTCACTGACAAAACTACTATATATAACTATGCAGATGATAACACTCTCACATATTGGGATAAGGATATTCAAAATCTGAAGAAAGTGCTTGAAAAAGAAAGCTCCAATATAATCAGCTGGTTTGACATAAACTGCATGCAGGCTAACCCAGACAAGTTCCATTCAATATGTATAGGTAAAACAACATCAGATTGCATCAAGTCATTCAATATAAATAACACAGATATAATCTGTGAATCAATTGTAACATTACTAGGTATTGAAATAGATTCTTTGTTAAATTTTGATTGTCATGTCTCAAATGTATGTAAGAAAGCTGCAAGACAAGTCAATGTACTTGCTAGACTCTACAAATATTTGGACCAGGATACTAAACTTCTGATATATAAATGTTTTGTATGCTCAAATTTTAATTATTGCCCAATTCTATGGCATTTCTGCAGTAAATCAAATACTGAAAAGCTGGAGAAACTGCAATATAGGGCACTTAGATTTGTCTTTAATGACTTCGACTCAAGTTATCTGCAATTGTTAGAGAGGGCTGGCATGCCAACTCTTCATGTCAACCCTTTAAGACAGATTGCAACATAGGTTTTTAAAAATCTTCATAACATCTCTCCAGTATACATACAGGAATTAATATCTGTACGTTCAAATCACTATTCTTACAGATGTAGCAATATCCTTGATGTACCAAGATTCAGTACTGTCAAATATGGTAAGAAAAGTTTTAGATATGAGGCCACACAGGTGTGGAACAGCTTACCAAATGAGTTAAGAGCCACTACAGAGTATGGCGAGTTCAAGAGGCTGATCCGGACCTGGAGAGGTACTCATTGCAAATGTTCTATGTGTGTTTGAGCAGCTTTGCGTTTGCATACTGTTAGCAGTATATTTTTATTTTATTTTATACTTGATAACCTGCTCAAATTTCAGAGACCAATTTAAATCTTAATTTCTTTCAGATATTTGTATGGTCAAATACTTTTGTACAGCATAATTTTTGAAAGGATAGACAGTGCAGACGATTTTTGAGTCATCTAATGTGATCTGCACGGCACTATATATTTAATAATAACATATGAGCTTGATCAGGTAGACTTGTGCTAGTTAAGTTCTAAATGCTTGCAGTTGCTTTTCTGTTATTTGTATGATTTTTCATGATTTTTCTGTACCCTTTGATTTAATCCATGCATGATATGAGATGGAACCAGTGCTAGGAACCCAGCCAGCACACCTATATCGGGCCGATGTCGGCCTATAAGCGTAATGACGGCAACAATTCTCGACATCGGCATGACGACGGGCCGATATCATTCCCACGCTATAATATGAGCAAAATATGTTAAACTTAAAACTACCATGTACCCATATCAAACCGACGAAGTACCGATAAAAAGTTTGACACTTGTATTAAAAAAATATGCCAGATAACATACGACGTCGGCCCGATGTTGTGCCGACCTAGTTTCTCTTAAGAAGACGTACGTCGGGCCGATGCTGGGCCGATGTCACGTTAAGACGATCAGGAACGGACTCAGCGTATCAAAGAAAATAACTTTATTAATTTACTGAACAGTATTAATTTCCATGAGAAAAATAAGTAATTATTTTTTATTTTGCTAGCCATTATCAGAATAATTTTTTAAAGTTTGGCAAAAACATAAATAATATTCGCTGCGGTCTTTTGGAGTTCGTCTGCAAAAGAAGTTGGATTGAACAACTAAACACTGGGTATGTAGAAACTATTCCTGTTTTTGTATGATAAAAGATATATTAAAGATATGATCAGATGCTATTTTTATTTAGAAAATGTATATAGATTCTAATTTTAAAATATCGCATTTAAAAGACTTGGCTAAAGACCATAATATGCTTTCTTGAATATACTCTGTAACCGGTTTTCGCGAATTAGTGATATTTAACTTGACGTTGCCTTCTGTTTTCATGGATGAAATTTCTCTGGATTATTTTTTTAAAATCAAGATTATGAATATCATAAATGACTAGATCTAGATATTTTATTAATTTTTGCTTCATAAGTTTAGAAAAAAGGTTTCAGGACTTGGAAAATACTGTGTCTATGCAGACTATGTCTATGTCGTATAGCCTATACTCCCGGACCAAAACCAAATCGGACAGGGTCAAATCAGACCCCTATATATTGAAAAGAATGTCCCATATGATTTGTTATTGATATGACCTAGTGGCAACTGACAAAATAAATAGATAGATCTACCTAAATTCGGACAAATAAGAATAGTGTCATGCATTGATTAATCCTTTCCCTCTTCTAACTTTATTCCAAATTCCAATACCTACTATATATTCATTTACATAATAGTTCAAATTTATATGAAATATGGAATGTGGAACATTGTAGCCCTTTAATTAGAAAGTAAAGAAACAAATCTAGCAAATTCCATTTGCAAACATAGCAGACCCTGATTGGACGGATCCTATAGGAGCCCTCTGATCTGGGACTACCCTGTTTGCAAAAGCGTGAAAACACGTTTATAATTTATGAACTTGGAAAGGTTGTTACTAAATATGTTAATTAAAAATTGATCTTCTTTTACAGTAATCACTAATGGATTATATATCTGTAAGTGTTTAGGCGGGGCCCATGTCATTTGGGTATTTGGGGTCTGTACGTGGCACAAATCTTGTAATGCGAACTAGATCTACTTCTATATTTCTTTATACCAATTGACATCAAACTTTGCATTTGCATTTTATAATCAAGTATGTGTAGAATTGTTCCATTAATCTCAATATATTGTTGTTTTCTTTCAGGCAAATACATTTCCCATCTTCAGATGATGAAGATACATCAACTATAATCTCTCTAAGTTACCTAAACCACCCAAACCAGTTTTTACTTCAACCCAAGTGTTACCAGTGAGTAACACCGTGCAGCCGTCAATGAGCACACCAACACCAGATCCACTCTCACCAAGACATACCAGTACTCAGCCTTCGACACCAACGGAATTTATCCACGGTAAATATATGATATATGACAAATCCAAATGTAATGTAATTAAGAGACTTTAGAAGAGAGTTTTGTACCGGTGTGGGTTGGGGGGGGGTAGGGGGTTAAAAAGTTGTGCATTATCAGGACGTCTTTATAATTGCAACCTTACCAAAATCCAGTTTAGAATAACATTTTGATAATCCCATCGAGTAGAAAATTGTACCTACTCTAGATCTAGGGCAACCATCGTCCTGCTGGGAATGGAATACTAAATTTAAGTAAAGGAATTCATTTATTTAAATGCCTTATTTGTCTTTATGTGTTTAATCAATTTCCAAGAAAAACAACTTAAATACACAAAACAATTTTAATGTGGTCCTTTGAAGAAGATTAGATTTAACAAACGACATTCATACAGAAATAAGCGTCAAATTTCAACGAATCAGCATTGTTTGTGACACATGTACTATTAATACCCCCTGAATCGAGGTTCTGTGCCAGATAGGTTTTGCCCTTAGTTTTGCCCTTAACCCTTTCGCTGCCAATGCCGGATCTGTGATTACCTATGCAAACAGTTTGGATCCAGATGAGACGCCGAGTAACTCGGCGTCTCATCAGGATCCAAACAGTTTGTTACTGTTACTAAGTTTTTGAAACAAAAAATAAGAAAATCAAAAGAATGAAACTTTATAGCAGACGACAAAGTTAGTAGACGACAGGGTTTGGCAGCGAAAGGGTTAATGTATGTTTGTCTGTCCATCTTTTGCTATCTGTCTGTGGCTGTGCTGCTATCCAGGGGCATTTATGAATCACAAACATATTTGCTTGAGGTAAAACAGAAGGCGGTATGAAGCTGCTATATGTATTTTTAATCCTTCATAAATATTCATGATAGAAATGATGATGGTATTAGTATTAATTAGGCTAATTATTAAAATGGCATACAAACACATGAAATTTTCACCAAAGTACAACCTGTAGAATCAGATCTATATTAATATATCATATTCAAACAGAGTAGAGCCTGATCAGACGGTTCGGTTCCTATAGGAGCCGTCTGATCTTGGTCTGCTCTGTTTGGAAAGGCTTAGAAAGGAATATCTATGGAGTATATGGTTAAATAACTGCATACTTATGGAAAAATATTGGTTCAAGTACATTGAGATAATGTACATGTATTTTGTTTCGATTTTTAGCCAGGGACATATAAGGCTGATCACAGTTCTTGAGAAAATAAGGGGGACACAGGTGAAACAACAGGGCAAGCTTGTTTATAAGGAGTTGCAGGGAATGTCAAACAGCCTGCATGTATGACCAGAAATGTCCAAGGGAAGTTTGCCTGAGGAAGTATCCAGTTTGCTTCCACTGAACAGCCATGAGGATCTCAAAACCCTAGAAAACCTTTTAGCTGATAAGCAGATGTTTTCTTCTCTGGTAAGAATAATTAATTATATCAATACCCCAACAATCTTTGTAAGATTTCCAAAGCAAAAACAGTATTCTGAGTAGGACAGAAAGGGTCAGGTAGAAACTAGCAAGTATCTGTGTACAAAATTACTACCCAATATGCAAACAATGCACTGAAAAGTAGTCAATTTGTGTAAAAAAGGTGAAACAAAAACTCGTCAAGTCAAACCTCATTGCAATACATGGATTTGTTCCCTTTAAATATGACTATTCATTTCTCCGAGATAAATCTCGGGATGAATATTTCAACCTGTCGCTATATATATAACGGGCAATATTCAACGGTGACAAAGATCTAGATATAAGTTGTTTGATTTTGCTCGTGTTTTGAATTTTGAAGGATTAATGAAACTGAAAAGATGTAGATTTTTCTCATACTTTAAGTTGTCTTAACCCTTTCCTCCGTAGCTTATTTTCAGTATTGAATACAGATGGTTGCTTGAAGCAGACTGAAAGTAAAGCAGAATGCTCCTTTAGTATTCTGCTTTACTTTTAAGTCTGCTTTAAATTTCTATCTGCTAGTATATAGGAAATATTTCTTATGTTGCATATTCATGACTGTATAAAGCAGAACTTTTTTCTTTACCGGGGGAATAACTTAAATGTGTTAAAATGAGTATCTGTGGAGTAAATACTATTTAAGATATCTTTATCTTACACATGTTTAAGATCATTCAATTATGATCTGACACTAGTTGTCACGAGATCAACATTTCTCAAATTCGTTTAGAAAAAGGGTTATTTAACTCGCCAAATAATATTTTTCTAAATTTTAAGAACTGTTTATTTCAGAAAACAACTTGTGACAAAACCTGTATTTATGGTACATCTATATCTTCATATACTACAATCGGTGTAAGGCGGGTGCCCAGGTATCAGCAGGTAATTGCCAAAGAGCTACCTGGGTACAAAATTTATACCCTTTTCAATCCTTATTCTACAGATAATGTTCTGTTGAAAAGTAAAAGTTGTAAAATATTTACTGTTTAACCCTTTCCTCCATAGCCAAAGTACAAATCTCCTTAATATTCAACTGGTTTAAGGTAGGTTTCTGCTAGAGCAAGATAAAAGTAAATTAGAAAGCTCCTTAAATAGGACCTTTCTGTTTTACTGTCATCTTGCTTTAAGCTACCACTTGTAATCAAAACCTTCAATGAATGTTCATAGTGATGACTGATTTGATTTTTTTGGTCTATTTTCAGAGGCAATTAGGAGATGCAGAGGGGAGGTAACGAATGTTGAATTGGAGGTGACTGTACGTGAACGGCTACGTAATGCAAGCGACAGAGTTGGCGGTAGGAAGAGGAGAGCGGCAGCAAGCTGTCAGAGTGAAAACAGTGAATTGATTCTATAATAGGACTGGAATAGACACTTTGTATCAAATTTAGGGACATTAGGGTATTTGTTTTCAGATAAATTTATTCTATATTTGAGCATTTGAATGTATAACAGATTTAGACTTATTCGGGATATTTTGACTATCGCACGGTCTTGTCTTGCCTTGTGACACATGGCCAGTCAGTGCTAATCACATGACGTAGGTCGGTCACATTACTCGAGGAGTTATGTACATTTAAATCTCCTTAAGTTCTATATCCTTGAGTCATGTGACCTACCTAGGTTATGTGATTCACACTGATTGACCATCCGTCACACTTGTCCTATGCAAACAGTGTAGACCCTTATCAGTGGTCTCCTTAAGAATCCCTCTGATCAGGGTCTGCACTGTTTGTGGTTTTAAACTATTTAAACTATATTTTACAGTCAAGCCTGTCTTAAAGCGACCATGCTACGAGGAAGCCTAGCGATCATTAAAGACAGGTGACTGCTTAATGCAGGTCGAAAGCATTATTTTCTATCTGCATTCAGAAGTCACCTGTCTTAGAAACTTCAAGATGACTTCTGTTTCTTTTTGATGGTTGTTTAATATGGAAAAATAGTCAAACAGGGAGAGCCACACACGGAATGACACCGCATCAAACACCATCTAACGAGAAACGGTAAAGCCACAAGACAAAACATAACAGGACGCATATCAAGACGAAACACATTAAACATTAAGCATATTAAAAAACAAAATTGACCGTAGGCTGAATGCAGGAGTGCCGCCTTGGAACGGCCAGCAGCCAAAAGCAATAAAAAAAAAGGGCTACTGGGGGACTTGAACCTGGTTTATGGGTACCCAACCTCGTCCTTATCCCACTTTCACCAAAGTCAAAATGTAAATAAAATTCCCCCTCCAGACAACACCACAACATGCGTAACGATGTATGCCAAAATGAAAATGATTTGAAAATGAACGCTATTAGAAGTAAACAAGCGACGTCATCATGTAAATGACGTCATAATTTAAAAGTACGGGAAAACTATTTGAAACACTTCTACTGCGACATTTAAAAGATCAATCGCAAGAAAATACAATTACCAGTGGATATTAATCATACACAACTGTTTTGTTTGAAAAAGAATAAACTTGACATCGTAGGCATGTACTCGATGACTATTCAGGTCAGAGCAGCTGTGGAGTAGTCATTTGGGGTACGACAGAACTAGCAAAATACAAATATCTAATTTCCTCCCTCCGTAAACGGGTTTCAGAGGGAATCTTCATAGAGTATTAAGCCTTTTCCGTCGTCGCACAAGTAAAGAGGAAAGCATAATGACCAACTGTAAAGGGGTCGACCACCAAGCATGTAGTGTGCTGCAATATAGAGGGGTCATGTCCCTTTTTAATGAATTGTTTTATACGTTTGACAAACAAAGTATCAAAATAAGTATGTCCAATAATTTTGTAATAAGTTTGTAAATGACATCACCGTAAAACTCCGGATGTGAAATACCTAACTTTAGAAAAGTACGTAAATTACAATTGTATTTGCTGATGAGTAGAATATTACGGTGGTAAAATTTTGAAAATGTTTTACGAAGTTTGTCATATCTGTAGCCCTGTTTTAGTAGTTTTTCAGTGATAATAAGGTTACGATTGTTAAAATCATCAACAGAGGAACAAGCTCTAGCAAAACGAATAAGCTGAGAAATGTATACACCGTAACATGTAGCTCGGGGAACATCCCCATCCAAATGAGGATAGTTAACTATTTTAAAATTAAAATCATCCCTTTTGTCATAAATTCCAGAAGAAATTGTTCCATTGTTTATAGATAAATTTAAATCTAAAAAGGCTGCAGATATGTCAGAACTATTTGCTTTATTAAGCTTGAGCTCCCTAGGGTAAATTGAGGTTATCATAGAATCAAAGTATGGGTTATCAATATTAAAAATGTCGTCTAAATAACGTGCTGTATTGTTAAAGGCATTGATGACATCCGCCTGTGAATCGCTGTTAAGGTTAAGCATAAAATCCCGTTCATAACAAAACAAAAACAAGTCTGCAATTAAAGGAGCACAATTGGTTCCCATTGGAATACCAATAACCTGGCGATAAATAGAATTACCAAAACGAACAAATATATTGTCTAACAGAAACGTAATAGCGTCACAAAGATCTAAACATGTCCATGAGGTATATTTATTTGTAACATCATTGGTAAAGAACGCATGTCTAGAATTACAGGCAATAAATGATACTTTTTCTCTGGCAAATATTTTATTTATCAGATTAGTAAGTTTGATCTTAATTAGATCGTGTGGTAATGTGGTATAAAGTGTAGAAAAATCATAAGTGCTTATAGTGTTAGCTTGGTGTTGCTTGATTTTTAATTTAGTTAAAACCTCATTGGAGTTTTTAATAGACCAAAAAAGGTTAATTCCTGCATTCTCATAAGCTTTATCGCAGTAATGCTTGACATGTTCTTTGACCGCTGTTAGACACGATGTAATTAGTTTGGATAGTGCAGTTGTTGTGCACGAGACAGAATTTGCTATGAAGCGTGATTTATATGGCGTTTTATGGAGTTTAGGTATCCAGTACATCGTCGGAAGTTTATGGTGTGTGATTAATATATCAGCATTGAACTGTTTACATTTATTAACATGTTCAGATATTATGTCGTTTTCAGACTTAGAGACCCCAATATATGACTTTGTCTTAGTTAGTTCTTGTTCTAAAACATCCACATAATAAAGTCGTCAAACGATAATTACATTGTTTGACGCTTTATCAGCTGGGACAAACACGTATTTAGAGTGAAATTCTTGTATACTATTTTTTAAGAAGCGAACTGAAGTCTTAGGTTTAGACGGAAGAAGGTGAATGTTAGATTTGTAAAACGCGATACGTGTATCCATTATATTTGAAATTTGTTTTATCCATTTAGTAAGGGCACTATTGTCTGCATGTTCTCGGCGACACCATTTTACACTGAAGTCTAACAAAGATTCTATAATTTTGCTGCGGCAGATTTTGAAATCTATCAAAGAAGGTAGTCTGTATTTAGGTCCCTTAGTTAGTAAAGTACGGAGACGTTTGTTTTCGATAATGTCAAAATTGCCTGTAATAACATGACCAGCCTCGGCGTAACAGAACTTAGAAGAATTACAATTTCAACTAACAGGAGTATTATTTACAATATTAAGGTCCGATACAATCTTATTGTAATTAAAAATAGTATTCCTAATAGGTATTTTGTACTTATAACAGATAATTGGAGATTCTAAGTTTTTGAAATAGGCTGGGATGGTATTAATTACGTTTTTATCGCGAAATATTGATTGTAGATCGATAAAATCTATACCTTTATTAACAAAGGGAATTTTCAAAAAATATCTTTTATGGGCAGACACTGAATCAACGTGTGGTCGAAGAACATGCCGAGTGTAGTTCTGAATGAAAGAAGCTGTATTATATAAAGGATCTGTTCGTAAGATCACTTTGTCTGCTTCTATGTCAATGTCTCTTATAGAAGAAATAGACAAAGAACATAGACGAGAGAGCATAGTATGTCTGCCAGATTGTAGACGTATAGTGTGTAAATCTGAAACAGACGTTTTAAGTCGAGCTTTGCGTTTGATATTGCCGTTTATACGTAAGCCATGTGATCTGGTTTTTCGTTTTCTGATTGAGTAAATAGAAAATACATCAATGTTAGGGTCTTTAGAAATATTTCCGGTTTGATAAATATTATCATTTAGGCCTAAAGGGAAAGGTGTCTGTAAATTTTTAATCCATTTGAGTTCTGCCATAAATCTGGCTTTAGATTTGATGCTATTTGTAGAATTATAATCATAAACAAGATGTTCAACTGGCTGAACTGTAATATCTTTAAATGAATGACCCGATTTACGAAAATGCTGGTATAGAATTTTTTTAATTTTATTATTCCGGCATTGATATATATGTTCACGAAATCTAGTTTTTAGTGAGCGTCCAGTTTGTCCTACATATTGTATACCACAGAGTGGTGCATTTCATGTTTAAACGTAAATCACATGAGAAGTTTTACAGTTAATATTTGATGTAAATTTTGTGGTAAAAACTCTACCATTAATTGTAGATTTAATGGTAGAATTACAAGATAGATATTTGCAGCACATACACCTCTTAGCATTGCACTTATCAATGGTTGGATACATTCTACGTCTTCCGTGCAAAATCCGTTTATTTTGAATTATATTAACTACAGTACTATGTTGAATAGATTTATGTAACGGAGAAAGTACCACTTTTGGGCCATTGTGAAAACAGTTGTTAATTGAAACAGAAGGTAGGTGGAACGATTTTGCAGAATAAAGGTTTAGTGGCTTTAAACACAATGAAAACAGGTTTGACTGCATAAAACAACCCTAAATAGTAAAATAATATTGGAAATTGGAATTGTTTATTTGAAGTTTCAGGGGTACATGAATTAATAAATGGATGAGACTTACTATGGATTTACTATTTGTTTTATTTCATTTTTAAAAATATGGAACACACATTTGATGAAATTTTGTTGTATGAGTGTCTATTTAACATGATTGCAGATCTGTACTTCAAGATAGCACTTGTACAACCTTGGCCAGAATTCAAAATGAGGTTACATTTCGCTACTTGAAGAAAAACATTTCTAATTTTCATTCAGATTATGTTCTTGTTCCTGCTGACAAGGCATCAAACAATGTAATCATTATTTGAAGATTGTATTATGTTGATGTTTTAAAGAAGGAGCTAACTGATTCAAAAACTTATATAACAGTTCAAACACCTGAAAAAGATATAGTTTCGGAACATGTAAAAATGTGCAATGATTTTAAGTCTGGTCCTAACATAAAACAACATAAACTTTCTACTTTGTACTGGATTCCGAAACTACATAAAAACCCTTATAAGTCGCGTTTTATTGCCACCTCTAGCTGTTGTACCACTACTAAATTATCTATACTTTTGACGTCCTGTCTTACTACGATCAAAGAACATGTTAAACGCTACTGTGATAAAATATATGAAAATTCTGGTATTAATGTTTTTTGGTCCATAAAAAATTCAAATGATGTTTTAACAAAACTTGAAAATGAACAGTATAACATTTCTTTACTGAGCTCTTATGATTTCTCTACACTCTATACTACTCTACCTCACCATCTCATAAAGGATAGACTTATTAAATTAATAGAAAAAACCTTTGCCAGAGAAAACAAAATGTTCATTGCTTGTAATGTTCAACGTTCATTCTTTTCGAATTCAGAAGTTGAACATTACACAATGTGGACTTGCCTTGATGTTTGTAGATCTCTTACCTTTCTTTTAGATAATATATTTGTGCGTTATGGAGATACCATATATCGTCAAGTTGTTGGTATACCCATGGGTACAAATTGTGCCCCTCTTGTTGCAGATTTGTTTTTGTATTGCTACGAGAGGGATTTTATGCTTAGCTTAAAACCTGATACACAGACCGATATTGTTAATGCTTTTAATAAAACTTCAAGGTATTTAGACGATATCTTGAATTTAGATAATCCTTATTTTGATACTATGGTTTCTTCAATCTACCCAAAAGAACTGTCTTTAAACAAAGCTAATCAATCTGACATTAATGCTTCATTTCTAGATTTGAATCTTTCAATTACAAATGATAAAGTTTCGTCCAAAGTATACGATAAAAGAGAAGATTTTAATTTTAAAATTGTTAATTATCCTTTTCTAGATGGGGACGTTCTACATCTTATGGTGTTTATATTTCTCAACTTATTAGGTTTGCCCGAGCCTGTTCTTTGCTTGAAGATTTTAACAGACGTAATTTAGTTATAACTGATAAACTTCTTAAGCAAGGTTACAGATATCACAAACTTCGGAAAACCTTTTCTAAATTTTATTATCGAAATTTACCTCTCATTAGTAAATATAATTGCAATCTACGGACGTTACTGCGACAAGGCATTTCTCAACCAGAATTTTATGGGGATGTTATCTACAAACTTAGGAAAATTCGGGGTCATATCCATTTTCATGATTTGTTTATAAAACGCATTAAAAAATTTAAAAAGAAAGGTTATGATCCTATTATATTGCAACACACTGCATGTTTGGTTATCGACCCTTTTACAGTCGGTAGCTACGCTTCCCTCTTTGCTTGCGCGATGACAGGCCGAGGGTAGTACTCTATGATGGTATACTCTTAAACTTGGATACAGGAGGAGCTTACCAGACTCATGTATTATTTTTTCCCTGTCGTGCCCTTAACGGCTTACCTGCAGGTGCTCTGACTTCAGCAAAGTCATTGAGTACATATTTGACGGATTGTCACAGTTATTATGCTATGTTTTACATGTTGTCCTGTGTTCACCGTCGTCTATGTTGTGGGTAAGTCCAGCGGGGATACCTTTATTTACAATATTTGTAAAGCTAGGGTGACTTTGAGAGAAGTGTGAGGTTAGGACGTCCGTAAACCGGTTTAAACCCCCAGTTGTGTTTTTGCTGCTGACCGTGCCAAGGCGGTACTCTCTTTGTCACCCTTCCTTTTGTTTGCATTGCGTCTTTGTGCTTGTGGTTTGTTCATGTTGTGGAACGTTTGTCCCTGGTTCTTGTGTGTCTTTTGGTGTTTTCTGTGTTCATTTCGTGTGTGTGTGTGTGCGTGTGCGTTTGGGTGTGTGGTTGTGTGTGTGTGTGTCATGCTGTCTATCGGTGTTTTGGTGGTGGTTGCGTCTTGCATGTGGCTTTGCCTGCTTGACTTTACTACTTTTCCATTCAACATTATTTTGACATCCAGCCAGTGTCATACCGATGTCTTGTGTCTTCTTAACCCTTTACTCCATAACATGTTTTCAGTATTGAAGACAGATGGTTGCTCAAAGCAGGATGTAAGTAAGGCATACTACTCCTTTAGGAGCATTCTACCTTACTTTCAGCCTGCTTTAAGCTGCATCATCTGCTAGAATATGGAAATATTTCTTGTTGTGCATATTCATGACTGTATATTTTCTTGAGTGGAGGAATAGATTATATGTCTTATAATTCGCATCTATGGAGTAAAGGTTAAAGAACCCGTTGGCCCAAAATCATGTGTTTCTGATCGGCTGTAGATATCTGATATCTGATTGCAAACATTGGTCCGATGTCGACCCGCTTCTCGTTTGCAACGCGTTTTGACGTTGGCCCGATGTAAGGTTTGATGTCGGCCCGATATCGTTTGAATGTCATTTTGTCATCGGCTGTAGATCATTTTTATGTCGGGCCGACGTCAGAACTTACATCGGGCCGACGTCAGAACTTACATCGGGCCGACGGGAAAATGCGTTGCAAAAGAGAAGCGGGTCGACATCGGGCCGCCTTAAAATCCGACGTTGGACCGATATTGGAAACAATATCGGCCCAATGTCGGCCCGATTGCAGCGTGCTGCCTGGGAAAGTACTATGGCTATCATGGCTCTCTAGTTTGGTTTATTTGTCATTTTTGTATTAGTCTTTTATGCTTACCAAAATGGTTGATCTTTTATCACAGTTGTATGAGTCGTAGCTTTTAAATTTCATACTAACCGATTGGCCCTATATTCAGCATCTGATATCTCTGTCGGAGTTTTTTTCTTATCTTATTGTAGTTTTTTTGCTAAGTCAAGGGAATTAACTCATACTTCAGTAAGTTTGGAACTTGTATGAGTACTTTCCTTTGACTGTTATACTGCCCTGTGAGATCTTAGGACATGCTAATTTTCATTGCAAATTTCTGTGATAAAATGGGCTCAGTGCATTTTTCCATAATAAATTATAGTTTGCTGACCATTGAAACTATATGTGATATGCTATTTATTTAAAATACTTCCTATTTTTACAGGTTTCTATTTTATAGGTTGTTTGTTTGTATTGTTACTGGATAATCTGTATTATGTCGGACAATAGCTTCAAAGATAATGTTTATTTGTTGATGTAAACCGACTATAAATAAAGATTATCTTATCTTATCTTAGCTATAATGAAGTTGATAACAGTGCCTGTCAGCTATACGGTAGATTGGGAAGAACGTGTGTCAGCTATACTGAAGTTTGAGAAGAACGTGTGTCAGCTATACTGCAGTTTGAGAAGAACGTGTGTAAGCTATACTGAAGTTGAGAACAGTTCCTGTCAGCTATACGGTAGATTAGGGGAGCATCTGGCTCTTAAATATACTGTAGTTCAAATATAATGCCTGTCAGTACTGTATCTTAAGAACAATTTCTGCAAGCTATACATGTACCTAAGTTTGAGAGTCACGTCTGCTAAATGTACTGTAGTTTAAGAACACTGACTGTTAAATGCAGATTTAGAACAATATCTCTTACATGGATCTCAAATGTACTGTAGTTTGAAAACACCGGCTGTTGTAAAGTAAATAAATTCTGAAAGAAGGAAAAGCAGCAATGCAAAAAGAGAAAATTGCAGACTCGATTTTATGCTTAGCTTTAAACCTTATACACAAGCTGATATTGCTTAAGCTTTTAATAAAACTTCTAGGTATTTAGACGATATTTTGAATGTTGATAATCCTTCTTTTGAAACTACGGTCTCTTCTTTTTACCCAAACATACTTACTTTAAACAAAGCGAATCGATCAGACTCCATTGCTTTCTCTTTAGATATGAATCTTTCCATCATAAATGATAAAGTTTTGTTCAAAATCTACGATAAAAGGGGAGATTGTTAAGTATCCTTTTCTAGAAGGAGATGTGCCCCTTATGGGGTTTACTTTTCTCAACTTAATCGCTTTGCCTGAGTCAGTTTTTAGCTGGAAGATTTCAATAGTAGTAATTTAATCTAAACTGATTAAGTAAGGTTACAGATATCATAAAATTAGAAAGCTATTTCTAAATTCTATCATCGAACTTCATCTCTCATTATAGTTGGGCATCCAACTGAGGAAAATATGTCGAGCCATGACATGAAATAGTAGAATTTGACATGCACTGGATATGTAATATTTGATGTATAAGTATTCAGGACTGCCCAATGCCACCTGAAATTTTGCCCTTGTTTCTCTTATTTAGGTCAAAGGTCAACTAAGTGCACATTATATGTACGTTATTTGAGAAATCATTATATTTTTTATCAATTTTAGGTGTAAAATAATAAACATGGTACCAAAATGAAGGTTAAACATTGGCCTTTAATTTGAACTGACTTTGTGTAAAACATATTATTTGAATATTCATGAATATTAATGAGAACATCCAAAAGCAGTAAAACATCGTTAAAATCAACATGTAACGATGATACATGTTATCATGTCTTCGCCATTGTTGCTTTTTAACAAGCATAAATGACATCAAAATAAAGGTTAGACAGAATGCTACTGGAACAAATAACTGCATGCAGTCATGCCAGCTATACATTATGCATAAGAACGTCTTAAAGTACAGGGTGTCCAAAAACACGGGGAGGTAATCTAACTACTCATGACGTTTTTAATAGTGCACAGTAGTAATATGGTATATGTGTCCTCTCCCCCACCCCACCCCCCAATAATTTTTTTTTCTTATACCCCCTATTTTCTCCCCCTCCCAAAAAACCCCCCAAAAAACCCAAAAAAACAGTAGACATAAATTGTGGGGGTGGGGAAGAGGAGCAATATACCATATTACTGTGAAGGAGATAAAAAAAAAGTAAAAAAAAAACAAAAAAAAAAAAAAAAAAAACATTTTTACACACAAGCAATATTTGGAGAGAGAGACAGTGGCGGGTCTAACACACATGGGGTAAAATAAAAAAAATACACAGATGACGAACAGTGGTAAAATGAGGGGAGATGGGGAGAAGTGATAAAAATAAAAAAGAAGTGATGAACAGAGATGACGAACAGTGAGCTCAATATTTGGGGAGGGGAGAAGTGATAAAAAAAATGAAGTGACGAACAGACTGACGAACAGTGAGCTCAAATATTTGGGGAGGGGAGAAGTGATCAAAATGTATATAGATGAAGAACAGTGGGTATAATTTGTGGGGAGGGGGAGAATAGATAAAATAAAAAATGAAGTGACGAACAGATTGACGAACAGTGAGCTTAAATTATTGGGAGGAGAGAAGTGATAAAAATAAAAGAGTGACGAACAGATTGACGAACAGTGAGCTCAAATTATTGGGGAGGGAGAAGTGATAAAAATATATATAGATGAAGAACAGTGAGCTCAAATTGTGGGGGGTGCGAAGGTGATAAAATAAATAGGTGACGAACAGTGAGCTCAAATATTTGGGGAGGAGAGAAGTGATAAAAAATAAAATAAATAGGACAAATTTGTTAAATATGTTAAATATGTTAAATGGTTAAATCTATTAAAATATTGCAATTGATTGAGTATTATTGCGTTCTGTGAGACCCAAATCAATATTACCCTCTTGAAAAGAGCGCTTGCGATCAATTCAAACTTTGAATGCCGTCGCGGATAGATAGCCACAGTCGACTGGAGGGGAGTAAACTCTCGATTGCTTTGATCAATACCTCCAACGTGTCACAATCAATAATGTCATATCCGCCCTGTTGTTGAGCAGTGCATTGAAGACGTGTGTGCTTTTTTCATGTTCATTTAGGAAATAAACACCTATAATTAATATGTAAGTACATATTTTATATATTGTTTCATATATTCTAATATAGTTTATCTTTTGAAACATTGTTTAACATTTTAAAGCAATTATACATGTATATATGTGAGTGTAATACCGTATCTTTCTATTTAGTTTATTGGTAGATATAATATTTGACTTACATGTAATACTATAGTGGCTTATTAATAACCGAGTACATTAACTTAAATCTGGGTTATGGTAAAAATATATCACATAGCAAGATAAACTAGACAATATCTATGTTTACACCGTTATTTTTCTTAACGGTGCGTAGTTAAAAATCTACACCAGAAGTTAGGGTAATAATTTATATGACCACCGTTATTTTTCTTAACGGTGCGTGGGTACAAATCTACACCGGAAGTTAAGGTAATAATTTACATGGCACCGTTATTTTGTCATAACGGTGAAACCATAAATATGTATTAATACAGAATAAATTGTAATAGTTATTTATTTTCTACTTTCAGGGACAAAACTTCGAATGGACTTACACAAACTCACCAGCTATCTATGCGACACATATCCAGAAGACGAAACCTTTTTACAACAATACGACGGACTTTTAACCATGGCAGCCAAATCAACCAAAAACATACAAACAAAGAAACAACGCCTCCAGAACGCATATTCAAAACCGAAAATCCAAAGACAAAACAAATACAATCATATTTACAAAAACACAACATTATTTATTCTCCACAAAAATGCAGGTCACTTATCATATTGTTTGAATTAGTGGATCTAAAACTCAGTAATCTGTAATTCTTTTTCATAAAAACTACTTTTAATTTCTTCACCTTTTAAATCATTTATTTTATAAGTAACAGGATTTGTATTTAAAACTTTTTCAATTACAAATATTTCTTTAGTCCAACGAGTAGTATAACCCTTTTCAAATTTACCTTTCTTTTTTGTTATTCTTATTCTATCTCCAACTTTGAATTTAGGTTTTTTAATTTTCTTTTCTTTTTCTGGATATAGATTTTTATACACTGTTAATTCATTTTCTAATTTACTTGCTTCAACAGGTGTCATTTTAATTGAAGAATGTACTGTATTATTATAATTTTTAACTAATTTATCTAATATATCATAATATTTAGTAGTTTCATGAGCAGTAAAGTATTTATATATATGTTGTTTCATAGTTCCTATCCAGCGTTCTACTACACTAGATTTTTCTTCATTCTCAGTTGAATATAACTTTATGTTATTATCTTTTAACAATTCTTTTACTTGTCGATTATAAAATTCAGATCCTTTATCTGCCCAAATATACATTGGTTTTCTTTCTTTAAATAATATTTTAAATGCTTCACTTACTGTTACTCCTGTTTTATTTTTCAAAGGAATTAACCAACCATATTTACTAAAAACATCTATAAATGCTAATAAATATTTATAGTGTTTATTTTGTTTTGAATATTGTTGCATATCTACCAAATCAACTGCCCATGTTTGATCTATTGAATTAACATAAACACGTCTTTTAGGAAAAGATTTTATAACTCTATGATGTAATTCATTTGCTAATTTATTTGTTAGATCCATTTTTAAAATAACTAAAATTGATTTTCATAAAAAATGATTGAAGGAAAAGTTTGTTCAAAATGTAATGAATACAAGTTACTAAGTGAATATTACAAAGATAATAATAAATCGAAGGGAGTTAAATCTGCGTGTAAACAATGTATTAAGCCAGTAAAACAAAATCATTATCAAACAAATAAGGAAAAATATAAACAAGCTTATCAAGAATTTATGCTTAGAAATCCAGACTATTTTATTAATTATAGAAAAAAAAAAAGAAAAAAAAAGATAATTAAAAAAATAACTCTATAAAATGGGCTCTAAAAAATCCGGTAATAATAAAAACTATGTTAAAGAATTTATTAATAAAATTGGAATTAATATAAATAATTATTTTAAAAAGATTAAACCAGATGTTAAAAGATTAGTTTTATCATTTCCTAATGTTAAATTTAATCTAATAATAAAAACTATTTATTCAAAACCTATAGCCATGAATGAAAAAATAGATAGACATTATAATAGTGGATTTATAAAACTTTATGCACAAAATGAATTTAATGAAGTATATAATTCTATTATTGAAAAGTATAAAGTATGGGAAGATACGGAAGCTTATACTGACCCCCTTATATATACAATAAATGTGTAAAAATACCACATAGTTTTATGATATTAAACTCCTTTAAAACAATAATGTTATGTGTTGGGTATAACATAACACGTAATTGTTTTCTTTATTATATTCCGTCTTTAAAATTAATTAGTTCGTTTTTATTGAAATATATAAAAATAACTCGGGTTTTCTCATAAAATCAACACTATTTATTTAATATAGACTCACTCACTTCGATCTAGTATATGTTGCTTTAGATATGGCGGTGTTTCACCAAACTTTTATCATTTTGAAAACATAAGTTTTCCAATATGAATAACATATACGTTATAAAGATATTACAGAAGATACTTTTTTAATTTATATAAAAATAACATATAAATGAATAGCCCATTGCAGAATATATGATATAAATTTTCTGTTTACAATTTTATATATTAATGCCTATTTATAATTGACAAACATTATTTACATAAATATTATTTTCATATAACTGCTCAGAAAAACAATAACTTATATATATTGTAGATATATAAAATCATAAATTTCGATAAAGATAAATATTAATTATTATATAACTACACATAAAACATCACCTTATATATATCAATGATATATAACTCTTTAAAATTTTAGCCATATTATAACATATAAGGGGGTCCGTATAAGCTTCCGTAGGAAGAAGAACATCAGGGAACAGAATCTGGTTTAATATGTAATGAAATAGAAAATACAGAAGTTAAAGTTGTTAGAGTAAAAAGTTTAAATGGATCTTCTTATTTTGACTTAGGAATAAAATTCAATAGTCTATTAAATATACAAAACAATGATAACCACTGTTTTGCTTATAGTGTAATTGCTGGAATACTATATAAATTAAAAGAGAATCCTAATGAAAATGAAAAATATTCTAATGTATTTTTAAAAATGAATAAAAACCCCGCAAGAGTATCAAATTACAAACCTTTTTTAGATTATATTAATATGAAAAATATTAAATATCCAGTAAGTATAAATTCAATTGAAACATTTGAAAAACAAAATGAAAATATAGCTATCAATGTATTTGGAATTGAAAGAGAACTTTTAGATCACGAAGAACTTAATAATGAAAATAAAAAAAATTACAAGAAAATAATCTACGTAATATATATCCAATGTATAGAAGTAAATTTAAAGAAAGAAAATATGTTATAGATTTATTATATGTTACTCAAAATGATAAAAAACATTATTGTCTAATTAAAGATTTTAACGCCTATCTTCATCATAATCATCGTAAAAGATATCATTGTAGAAATTGTATTACTGCTTCATAATATACTACTGAAAAAGCTTTAGAAAAGCACATGAACAATTGTTTAACAAATGAACCATTTAAATATATAATGCCACAAGAAGGAAGTAAGTGTAAATTTAAAAATTATCATTTTAAATTAAAACTACCATTTGTTGGATATGCAGACTTTGAATCAATTAATATAAAATTAAGTTATATGGATGTTGATCTCCTAAAACAAATAAATAAATTAAGATTAAAAAGTAAATCACATAATGTTAATTCTAAAATAAAATATATGATTATCAATAAAATAATGAAAGAAGAAGAGATAACTAAAAAAGAATCTAAAAGAATTTATCATAATTATATTAAAAATAGAACATCTGATGAAAAAAAATAAAATATATTTAGATAAAATCAAAGAAAAATGCATTGAGAAATATTTTAATAAATTAATAGATAACATTTTTGATAAATGGATTGAAGATGGAAGACATATAGAAATATCAGAATATGAAATAGAAAAATATTGTGAACTAAATAAAATAAAAATTAATAAAATCAAACATCTATTCAACGAAGATAATCTACGAAATAAAATAAAAAGATAAAATATTAAACTATCTTTTAAAGATAATACAATAAATTTACAACAACAAAAAGTAGTTTCATATAATTTACAATTAGTTTCTCAATATCCTAATGTCATACCAAATGAACATATTAACTATGCACCTAGTGAAAATGCAGAAAGAGATTTTATTAAAACATGTTTAAAATATAAAAATAAAATTAAATAGGCTTATTATCATGCAGGAAAGAATTTTAAAATATCAGAAGAGGAAAAAGAAAAACTATATAATACTTCTGATTGTTGTTATTTGTGTAAAAAGAAATTAGAAAGAGAGGAAAAAGTAATTGAACATAATCATTTATCAGGTCAATTTAGAGGAATTTCCTGTTCTAGTTGTAATAGATTAGAATCTAGATATGGAAAACAATTTCCAATCTTTTTTCATAATGGAAGTGGATATGATTTCCATTTTATAACAGAAGAATTACTGAAACATGAAACAGAATATTCAAAAGTAAAGGTATTACCAAAGGATAGTGAAAATTATATATCAATAACATTTGGAGATCGATATTTTAAGTTAGTTTTTAAAGATAGTATGAGATTTTTACTGAGTAGTATAGATAACTTATCAAAAACATTAAAAGATAAACAATATAAAATTACGGAAGCTTATACGGACCCCCTTATATGTTATAATATGGCTAAAATTTTAAAGAGTTATATATCATTGATATATATAAGGTGATGTTTTATGTGTAGTTATATCATAATTAATATTTATCTTTATCGAAATTTATGATTTTATATATCAAGTTATTGTTTTTCTGAGCAGTTATATGAAAATAATATTTATGTAAATAATGTTTGTCAATTAAAAATAGGCATTAATATATAAAATTGTAAACAGTAGAAAATTTATATCATATTCTGCAATGGGCTATTCATTTATATGTTATTTTTATATAAATTAAAAAAGTATCTTCTGTAATATCTTTATAACGTATATGTTATTCATATTGGAAAACTTATGTTTTCAAAATGATAAAAGTTTGGTGAAACACCGCCATATCTAAAGCAACATATACTAGATCGAAGTGAGTGAGTCTATATTAAATAAATAGTGTTGATGTTATGAGAAAACCCGAGTTATTTTTATATATTTCAATAAAAACGAACTAATTAATTTTAAAGACGGAATATAATAAAGAAAACAAGTACGTGTTATGTTATACCCAACACATAACATTATTGTTTTAAAGGAGTATAATATCATAAAACTATGTGGTATTTTTACACATTTATTGTATATATAAGGGGGTCAGTATAAGCTTCTGTATAAAATACTTAAAAGAGAATTATTTAATTATGTTAAAAGTCAATTTTATGAAGATCGTAATAATGAATTTAGTAAAGAAATAAAACTACAAAAAAGTAAACGAGATAGATTATTGAATGAATTAGGAGGTTCAAGTACGAAGTATGAAACATTTTTATTCATTAAACATTATACAAATCTTTTATTTGAAGATCTTCAATATCATGAGTATAACGAAAGAAGTTTTAAAGGTATATTTCCATATGATCATTTCAATTCCATGGAAAAATTAGAACATAAATCTCTTCCAGATAAAAAAATTTTTTATTCTATATTATATCAAAAAGATATTTCAGGTAATGAATATGAACATGGGAAAAAAATATTTAATAGAGACTGTGAAACATTTAAAGATTATTTAATGCTTTACCAAAAATTAGATGTGTTAATATTAGCAGATGTATTTGAGAATTTTAGAGATATTTGTTTAAAATATTATGAAATAGATCCAGCTTATTGTTACTCAGCACCAGGTTTATCTTGGAATGCTGGATTAAAATTTACAAAAATTGAATTAGATTTGATTTATGACATAGATATGTTATATATGTGGAGAGATGGAATACGAGGTGGATTTTCTGGGGTTTTGGGTCAACGATTTGTTACAGCTAATAATAAATATACGACCGGAGGGAGTTTAAACCCGAACAATAAAGAAGAAATAAAAAACCCAAATTATCTATGGTATACCGATGCTAATAACTTATATGGTTGTGGAATGTCAGAGAAACTTCCTTATAAATTTTTTAAATGGGAACAAGATATAAAACAAGATATAAACTATTCTTTAGATAAATGTAATGAAGAAACTGGAATGATTTTTAAAATAGATTTAGAATATGACTCTGTAACAAAATTCAAATTAAGAAAATTTCCACCTATGCCAGTTTCAAGAAAGATAAATGAAGAAGAAATATCAGATTATTCAAGAGATTTCTTGAAAGAAAATAATAATAAATTAGGAAATAGTAAAAAAGTAATCTTAGATCTTAATGATAAAAAAGAATACATTGTTCATTATGATATATTAAAATATTACATTTCTCTTGGGATAAAAATAAAAAAAATCCATAGTATAATATCCTTTAATCGTAAAGCGTGGTTAAAAACATATATCGATTTTAATACGAGTATGCGAGCTAAAGCTACGAATGAATTTGAAAAGGAATTCTGGAAACTAATGAATAATTCCTTTTATGGTAAAACTATGGAGGATATTTCTAATAGATGTTTAGTTGAATTATCTAATGATCCTAAAAAACTAAAAAGATTAGCTTCATTAGATAATTTTAAAGACATTATAGATTTTAATAATGATTTTAAAGCAGTATTATTTAATTATAAATCAATGTTCTTTAATAAACCAATTTATTTAGGAATGTGTGTTTTAGATTATTCAAAGTTAGTAATGTATAAGTTTTATTATGATATCATTGAAAAATATATGCCTGATAATGAGGTTTTATATAGTGATACTGATAGTATGGTAGTAAATATCTTCACAGAAGATCTATATTATGATTTAAAAAAAATAAAGGATCATTTAGATACATCTAATTATCCAAAAGAACATCCACTATATTCAACTGTAAATAAAAAAGTAATTGGAAAGTTTAACGATGAATTAGGAGGTAATATAATAACAAAGTTTATTGGAATAAGAAGTAAAATGTATGGATATGAATATTTAGAAGATTCAAATATAAAATTTAAATGTTTGGCAAAGGGGGTTAATAAAACAACTAAAAAAGAATTAAATATTGAATTATATGAAGGTTGTTTATTTAAAAAAAGACTAATTCATAAAAAAATGTTTAATTTAGTACATAAGAAACATAAAATATATTTAAATGAAATGATTAAAATAGGTTTATCTCCTTTTGATGATAAAAGATATATATATGATAATGGAATAGATACACAACCTTATGGTATTGAATCTTTATATTTTATATAATTTTCCAAGCAACAAAACCAGTTAATACCATGCCACCAATAACAAAAGCAATCTCTCTATTCTTGTGGTCTTCCGATGGACTATAAAAATCACTCAATGTAGGTTCCGATGGTAATGCTTGAAGTTCTTTTCCGGTCGAATAATACTGTTTCATAGCCGTATCAACATCATCAGATGTTTGTTCAGCGTGATGTTCTTTTTTCATCTCCTTATTAATATAATCTAATCTTTGAGTTCTTTTTTTTATTCCAATCCGCTTGTGCTGATTCTAATTGTTCCATCGCTTTATCATGTCTTTCTCTTTCTTCATCCGAATCTTTTCCTAATTGTGAAAATAAAAAATTACTACCAGTAAAAGCTAATGCATTTGTAACTGCTCCCCCAATCATCATTGCTACTGCGCTCGCCATTTTTTTTACTTCATAATATCAGCTGGTATAATACCTTGTTTAACCAACATATCTTTTGTTGCCATTGCAAGTAATATATCAATAGATAACATTCCAATATCTCCTATATTAAAATCTACTTTAGGAGGTGGTCTTTTTAATAGTTTTCTGCCTATTTCCGCATATCCAACTGTTAATACAGTTTCTACTCCCGCATGATATAACATGTTTGCTATTTGTTTTCCATCTGTTGACATTTTTTAAACGAAAAAATATAGATAAAAGAAAATTAATTAAATTCAAACGGGTCATATTCTTCTTTCTTTTCGTTTTTATTATTTTGCTTTGTTTCATAAGTCACACTTTGCTTTGTTTCCTTTTCAATATCTTCTTTTTCGAGGGGTACCCGAATGTTTTGATTTATTCGTAAAAAATACAATCCTAATCCAACAACTCCGATTGATATATATAATGGTATGTAATTTTTGTTTTGTTCGGGTTTTGAATTTTCGGCTTTTGAATTTTGAAAAGCATCATCATCCGAATCTTTTGTTATTTGGCTTGGAGTTCTCGAGAGATTCGAAGCTCGAGGGTACCCGAGGGGTTTTGGCTCCCTTACGGTCGCCCCTACGGTCGAAACTTTTAGTTCCATATTTTCTTTCTTCAAAAGTTCTGCTTCTTTTCTTTTTAATTCGGCTTTTAATTTTCTCGCTTCTACACCTTTCTTACCCGCAGCTACTCGTTTCGGGTCTTTCGTTTTTTCTTCACTATTCATTTTTATATCGATATTTTCTTTTTCAAAAGCTGAAAGCGGAACCGAAGCGGAACGCTCCCTTACGGTCGCCCCTTCGGTCGCCCTCCGGTCGAATTTAATAAGTTTTGCTGTTGTTAACATCGCGGTAAAAGGTGCTAAATACATTCCATATCTATAATATAGTTCACATGAACTAGTCAAAGCGTGATTTATAAAAGGATCTTCCTCTAAGTCTTGTATTAGTTTGGGAGGGTTAACAACGTTAAAATACTTTGAAACACTCATAACATATAAATTAATAAAACAATTACCTAATGTTTTAGTCATACTAGCTCCTAATCTTGCTTCATATCTACAGTATAGTTTGTTTATTTGTTCTAATGTCATTGTGTCAATGTCCGAGAGTTGAAAGTCTTTACCGAGATATTGTTTACTACTGCCACCAGCTATAATAGCTAATAATCGTTCACGTTTTGTTTCTTCTAATTTATCTTCAGCATCTTCTCCTGTTATTTCGGTTAATAATTCTTCAGCGTTCATTTTATATAATTTATTTTTCAGTTTTAAATAATCGTCTTGGAACCTTCGGTTCCATAGGGCCCCTAGAAATATCACATATCCGGCTAATTATACGACTGTAGTATTTGTTATAATTGTTAGTATTTCCAATAGCATTTTTAATTAGTAATACTTTAGTAATGCTTAAGTAATGCTTTAGCAATGCTTAAACAATGCTTAAGTAATGCTTTAGCAATGCTTAATCAACTAACCAATAGTCGGTAGGTTGGTCCGTTCTCAATATCAATTTACGATGCTTCTTTTTTTTTAGTTCCTCTTTAATTCTTTGTCGTTCTTCCAAAGTAGGAATAACATAATTTTCTCTTAAACAATTATCAAAACTATCTCTATCTTTTGTGTAGAATATACATATCTATTTTGTTTGTTCTCTCAAATCTTTTAAAACAGAATTGTATCTCTGTGAAATAACCCACACCGATTGTTCAGCGTGTCTTCCCGAAAATGCAAGTTCAGAAAGCATATCCCTTTTCTTTGTTAGTTCTTTTGTTGCGCTACAATCATCAATAATGTATAATGTTGAATAACCAGCATATTTATTAAAGAACATTCTTAGTAGTTCTTGTAGCTTCTCTTCTTCATTCGAATGCTTCGAAGCGGAACGCTCCCCTACGGTCGCCCCTCCGGTCGAAATAGGATTAACAATTATTATATTTTTGTTTTTAGGTTTCCTGACATCACCAATCCACTCACGATTTTTATAAGCCTTGTTCCATTGAATAGTGGGACACAATATAACTATATATTTGAATATTTTATAATATTCTTTTTCTAAAAGATCAAGTACAAACTCGGTCTTTCCACAACCCGTTTGCCCGCATATAATAGAGCAATGAGGATATTTCGGTAGCTCCATTTTTTTAATAATTAACTTCTTTAAATCTACCATCTTCAAAATTAATTTGTGCGTCTTGTATAACAAATAGATAAACATTTATTAATTCATCTTCTCCTCCTTCTTTCGTTATTTGAATTGTAATTCCTTCAGATGCATTCTCAATTCGTCTTCCCGAACCGTGTGGTGAGTTATCATCTGTTGAGCGTAAATCAAGCCATAACGCGTAATTATTTGTAAGATATTTTTCTAATGTTGTATTAGTGAAGACCGTATCTTTTAAAACGGAATTTGTTATTTTATTTTGTATAGAATTCATAGCAAAAACATTATTAATTTCATCCCATTGTTGATAAGCTTTCATTCCTTGACTGTATAGTTGATTTGGAACTCCTTCTATTGTAATCTCTACTTTTGTTATTTTAGGATTGAAATAAGTTTCGGTGTTTGTTCTTTCGGGATCCTCGAATAACATCAGAACCCCTTTCATACTTCTTGCTGGAACATTTAAATTTATATTCCATAGTGTATCAGATTTGTTTTTAGTTATTTTTCTATGTCTTAGTATTCTATCATACAAAATTACCATTTTACCAGAAACTTGTTGTCTTATTTGTCTAGCTAATTCGGTGTCGGAAACCATATCAAATTCTAAACAAATATTACTTATTGTATAACTTGAATCTTTATCTGTTGAGTTAATAACTTTATTATAATCATTGAATGTAAGTTCATACTCGAGTCTATCACCGAGACCAGACTGATAAAATGGCATATGTGTTTCTAATAGTTCAAAGTCAAGTGGAATACAAAATCTATTTGTATACGCATCTGCTATAGCTTTGTCTTCTTTGTCTACACCTGCATTTTCTGCTCCAACTCTGTGTTTTAACATGTTTGCAGTACCTATACCTTGATATGCCATGTTTACACGTTCAGTAGGTGTTTTCCATAAATCAACATAACAATGATAAATATCACTATCAGCAATTGACATAACTTCATTTCCACTTATACGAATGGTTTTTTTAATTATTGATCTTCCTATGTTTTGATATATAGTTGCATTTACATCCTTAGATTTAAGTTCAATTTCAAATGCTAATCTAACTATTCCAGGAACAATAACATCATTACTACTTAGATTAGGGAATCTCACTAATAACTGTTGATTCTGATCAATAGTTGAAGGATTATTAGTTATTACAACACTCTGTCTAATTCCTTTTACACCTCTTGGTTCCCTTATTTTTCTGTAGGGGTTTAATTTTTCTCCATAAGTTGACATTTTTTAAGGTTTTTTTTAGTGTGTTTTTTTAGATAAATAATTCAATTATCATTGACGCCACTGTATTAGCACATGTAGAATTATTACTTTTACAAACAAAATCAATTACATCACCAGCCTTAATATTTAATGGTGTATCAAAATTATCATGCTTTCTTGGAAGATTATTCAAACTTATACCATATTCCGGTTGTTCATTTCCATTAATAGATACTACAACAGTTACATCATCAATGTTTGTTCTTTTACTTGCTAACCCCATACCCAATATTTTACCTCGAAAATTCATAACACAACCGACACCTTCTTCTCTACCACCATTACCAAAACTAAATACTTCATTATTCTGCAATGGACCCTTACTTTCGGCACATATGCTTATTATCTTTTTACGAATACTATCTTGAAGTCTATTATGCCTATCATACAACTGTGGAACTAAAACGTCCCTCAAATGATTAATTTCTTCTTTCAGTGCTAAATTATCAACATGTTTTCTTTTAGTTCCAAATATACTCATTTTATTATCTCTAAAACACAATTAACTGGTAAATGATTAATTATTTTTTTGTTATTTTCATCTCTGATTTCTAATTTTAATTCTGTTATAGTGTCATTCATTAAACGTTTGTATTCTGGATGTTCCAATCTCATTGTCGTTATCTCTCCAAATTCTTTATTCTCGACTGGAATAACCGCTAACAAGGTACTCGGCATACCATCAAGATAATTATGAGAAGTACTAACTTGTTCCAAATGAACATACAACGATTTATAGATAGCAAAATCTATACTTCTCTCACCAATGTGTATTTCATTAGCAATAAATCTACGTTTACCAAATCCTAATATAAAGTTCAAATCTTTACTCAATTTCAATTCATGGGTAGAAATTAAAGATGCAATGCCATTCGCTTCATTTACAGTTAATGTAATATTAAAAGTTTGAAATAAATCTGCTATTTGTTGAAAACTATAATAACCATCTGGAATTTGCATGGACCTATCACCCACCTTTTGTACATACAGTCTAATTGCATTAATTCGGATCTCGTTTTCTCGTAATGACAGGATAACTCGTACGTATTGCAAAGTCCCAGTACACTGCCTATTGTTTTCTATATAAAAATGATGCAATTATAAGGAAATGAAAAACTCGGAAAATTAAAAAATTCGGATGTGTAGACAGGCCCCTACCTTCATTAATCCCATTGTTTATGTCGGATTGACTCGGATCGGTGAGATTGGCAGTGCTTAAGATTGTCGCACGTCATATTTTTCACACCTTTATGACAGCGTTCCTGCTCTATTGTTAATTTCTCACCTTTATCGGTGGTTACACAATATGACACAGATAGTCAGCAATAAGCTGTCAATTTTCAGGTTTGAAATTTTGCCGAGAAAACCAGCAAAGTGTGTGCACTGTTCAAATTTAATTCATGCACTCATCCTTACGAGTTTCCTAATGTGAAACTAGGTGTAAGAAATATTTGACCGATCTGAATTACGACAAAAGTAAGAGGAGACTTTTTTCACTAAATTAAGAAAGAAAGAATAAAGAATGAACTGCACAAATATTCTACTGACTTTTTGTGTTGCATATTCCTCAATTCCGTGGACATACGTGAGCGTGTGTGTAATTCACTTCCAGCATCACATTCACAATTATAAACGTGTAGTCTGCCCTATGTTTGATTTTTTTTCATTTGTGTTGTGTTTGTTTCACCATGGCTAAATGACACTTTTAACCCTTAATCTGCTGGTCCGCAAGCGTCATGGCATGTATGCAAACATATTAAATCCGGATAAGAGACCGAGTAAC
Organism: Azorinus chamasolen; assembly: GCA_963576725.1. Classification (NCBI taxonomy): domain Eukaryota; kingdom Metazoa; phylum Mollusca; class Bivalvia; order Cardiida; family Solecurtidae; genus Azorinus; species Azorinus chamasolen. The sequence goes on from OY755237.1 coordinate 65,493,345, forward strand.
TCGGTGTCTGATCCAGATCCAAGATATTTGACGCTCAGTCAACATTTTTACTATAAATAAAAAAAACGAATTTGTGAAGTTTTAATAAAGGCATTAGAAGCAGATGGGATTCTTCACATGTGCAAATTTTCATAACAGGCAAAGGGTTACAGGATGTTACTCGAGGTCAGTGAGGGTGTCAACAACCATCAGAAATCACTCGTTTTATTTTAACCCCTATCATCCAAGGGCGACTGTTATTCAATATGCACATAGTTTTTAACAATCATTCACCAGGTTTGTGGGAAATTTGGACAATATTTCAAAATATATGAGCAGATGATTTTTGTGTGTGTCAGCATCGTAAGTGTTAAGAAACTGAAATGAAAAGGAGTTTAATGTCGTATTTTGTTCCAAGATAAGTGCAGGTAAGGTTTGACTAGTACTACAAAAAAAATGTACTTCATGCAGTTGTACTCTTAACACTGTACATTGAGTATTTTTATGATACATCGAAATTTACGACAGACAAGTCATTGCCGACCTGTGAGGTGAAAATACAATAACTCGGAACATGCGATAAATCGGATTTTATATGCGGTCCGGCAAGCATCCGAGTTATCGCAATTAGACTGTATTCATCAACAATATTATACCAACCTACACCGTACGTAATACATTTCAATCCAATACATTTATTACCATTTCTATTATCAATATATTGTTGTAAGTTAATAGTTTTATCAATATTTGAAATTGTATGATGCATTTTTTTTCTGGTTTACTTTTTTAATGTTTTAAAATGTCAATCCAAAATCCCTTCAAGTACAATGATGAAGCTCAATATGCCCATGGAGGTGTGTTCAATAAAAAGATTATTACCCCCTCGAAACAATCCATCGTTATTACATCAGATGGGAAAAGTTTCAATGCAGATTTCCTAGATTTATTTAAAAAATACAAATTACCGCACGTAGCATCAGATGTTATAGTACAACAATGGAACACAGACTGGTTTTTATTCTATCAAAATCAACTTAACTTTGCAATATGGTGCGCTACTACGGGGTGTGGTCTAAGTTACAACAACCACTTATCGACTCAAGACCCGATGGTTGGTTCTCTATTCTTGTTCCACATTTATTATCAAACAAGACGGATACTCTTTGAATTAGGTATTGCTCTACCACAAGACAAAAGCTGGAATGCTTTTAACAATAGTTATGACCGTGAAGCGTATGAACGTATATGTAAAGAATTTAATGTAGATCCTAACGCAGACTGGCGACAAAAGTTATATCCAAATGGTGATGGTCTTGGAGATGTATATACTAGCGGTCATGTAGCCTGGACACGAACAGATTTTAGGCATGATAATTCTAGTAAACATATGACCGGAGGGAGTAAACTCTTGACCGATAATGCTTTGGCTGTTCTTGATTTAACTAAGATGACATTCGGACCCGAAGTACCGGGAGATAGACATTGCGGCGTTTCATCGTGTCATTATGACCCACCTAAGAAAGTTCACATAGATTATCTTCAACAAGATGATGGCGTTAAAGATGCTTGGACTACTTTTATTCTTGATACATCAAAGGGTTTTACAAAAGCGGGTGTTCAACGTATAAACGAATCTATAAGAACCTATTGCTGGGCTATCCTCGGTTCTCAATCTCAAACGAGAACGAACATACTAGGAATAGGAACAGCTTTTGACGCTCAAAAACAATTCCTCGCAAATGTTGAGGATGCTATCAATAGTCCCCTCGATTTACCGAGTCAAATTACGAGATATCAAAACACATTGAAATATGCTAGAAGTAAAGTTGATTTTGTGTATGGAATAGACTTGTATATGTCTCCGAGTAATATGGAATTACGAATAGGAACAATTCAAGATTATAATAATGAAATTGTTGTTGCAACAGACCAACAAGAACTCGGTTTAAATAATGACGTTAATATTAAACCTATTCCGCCGAGACAAAATGTAGAATTGAAAGGAACAACGACTAAACAAACCGAAGCGGACCGCTCCCTACGGTCGCCCCTCCGGTCGGTTTCAAAGGTTTTGAAAAATAAAGAAAAAGAAGCAAATATTGAACATGAAGATAATAAAATAGCAATAATAGTAGGAAGTATAGCAGTAGGTCTTACAGTTTTATTTATTTATCGTTGAGATACTCTTTTGCTGCTGTAAATAATAATCCAATAACTAAAACTAATAAAACCCAGAGATTATTAGCAAACCAATTAACAACTTTACCTGTTGCGGATAATAACCATGATACAATAGCCCCTATTATACCCGGTAATGCCGCTGCTGCTTTACCCGCTAATTTAGCTAATAATTTTCCAATATTATCTAATTGTTTTTTTATCCAATCTTTCACACCATCTTTTGGTGGGGGTTTTGGTGTTATAGATCCTCCACCGCTACTACCTGGAATAATACTTTCAACAATAACACCGATAATCATTCCAAAAGCTGTTAAAACACTAACAATTGTAATTCCTTGTTCTCTGAATAAAGTTTTAATCCTTTCCCTTAATGCTGTGTCTTCTTTCAATATTTTATGAATTGTTTCTTTAATTCTATTTATTTGACTTCTTAATTTTTCTTTATTAACATCAAGTACTTCCAGTCTTCCACTTCTCTCAGATTCCAAATCTCTTATTCGTTTTTTTATTTTCTCTATTTGGTCTTCATCATCGGTTTGTTCTAATTTATCATTTCCTTTTGCTATTTCTTTATTTGTTTCATTTAGTTTTGCTAATTCATTTGCTATCTCTTCTTTAACTGTTGTCATCGCTTTCATAACACTATCCATTTCTCTCATAATCATAGGTGTTTGTGTTTCTTGTTCTAAAACAGCTAATGTTGTTCCTATTTCACTCACAGTTTTATCAATAGCATTAGGTAGGTCAGTCATTTCTATATTATTGACATCTGGAATGTTATTTTCTACATTTTGTAAAACAGAAGCAGCTTGTTCGGGTAATGTTCTAGTTGTAGATGAATAATCGGGTAAGTTTAATAAGTCTCTAATTGAACTCGTTCCACCTTCACCAATTTTACCCACTAAAGTACTCAAACCAATAAATTTACCTCCTTTTTTATATGTTAATTGAATAACTCTGTCTCCAACCTTTAAAAATAACGTTTTATGATCAGTACCAAGTTCAAAGTTTGTAATATCTATACGAACCGGGTCTAATCCATATTTTTCTTTTATCGACTTGTAATATCTTTTAACTATTGATTCTTTTTGATCAAGTATTAATCGTGTTCTTGAATCTTCATCATTATCCTCGATATGAGTACTTTGGATTTGTGTGGTTCTGTTAAATTCATCATTTATAATCATATCATCATCATTATAAACATCATCTTCAAAGTCTTGGTGATAATCGGGTTCATTATAATCAAATCCACCTTCAGCCATTTTTATTGACATAAATTATGCTGTTTTTAAACTGTTTTGTATAGTATTCATCGCTTCCTCGGTTAATCCTGAACCGTCTGATTTTTTTATTGATCTGATTTTTTCTTTAAGTTTAGAATATTTTTCCATTTCATTTAAAACCAATTTAAACTCTTACTCACTTATTTCTCCATCTTGTAGGGCTTTAGATATGATATCCTTAATACTATTTAGTTTACTTTCTGCTAGTGTTAGAATATTAGAATGTTTTTGTGTTTTTGTCATTAATTTACGTCTTATTATTTTAACACACATACCCACTCCTCCACATACTACAGCCGCGATTTCTAATGGTAACAGAATAGGAATAGCTACTCCAACTCCCGCTAAAATAATACTCGCTGATATTAACCCGGTGTCAACTCCGTCAGTAATATTTATTCCTCGTTTATATTTTTTTCGTAATGATTTTCTTATATCTCTTTCATTAATTAATATTCTCTCAATCTCCGATATTTTCTGTAATCTATAATTTTGCCCGTCGTTTACGGGCATGTCTGGATATATTGAAGGCGCCGTCGGTTGCTTCATTTTTTAAATATTTTTTTTAGTCAAAAGCTTCTAGGGGTACCGAGTTTCAAAAGTAATATCTTCAGTCATCCTCTTTTTCCTGACAATCGTGGCACATAGGACACGATCCTTCGTCCTCGTCATAAAAACCTTCTTCTTCATCCGGACAATTGTGTTTCTCTCCCATGTACGAGAGAATAGCGAAGCATTTGCCACATTCTATTTGACACGGATTTGAACAGATGGAACACCTCGAACTCATTTTTAAGTCTACTGTTCATCATCACCACTTCTCCCCCATCACCCCTATTTTTATTTTATCACTTCTCCCTCCCCCAAATATTTGAGCTCACTGTTCGTCAATCTGTTCGTCACTTCATTTTTTATTTTATCTATTCTCCCCCTCCCCACAAATTATACCCACTGTTCATCACTTCTTTTTTATTTTTATCACTTCTCCCATCTCTACAATTTACCACTGTTCGTCATCTGTGTATTTTTTATTTTACCCCATGTGTGTTAGACCCGCCACTGTCTCTCTCTCCAAATATTGCTTGTGTGTAAAAATGTTTTTTTTTTTTTTTTTGTTTTTGTTTTTTTTTTACTTGTTTTTTTATCTCCTTCACAGTAATATGGTATATTGCTCCTCTTCCCCACCCCCACAATTTATGTCTACTGTTTTTTTTGTTTTTTTTTGTTTTTGTTTTGGGAGGGGGAGAAAATAGGGGGTATAAGAATTTTTTATTTTTTTTGGGGTGGGTGGGGGAGAGGACACATATACCATATTACTCACAGTTATCAATCAGCTTTATACAGAATATGTATATATGTGCCAAATTTATGTTGCATATTCATAATGTTCGATTGGTTGCTTAGTAACCACAATGACCTCACTTGTTCTTGACGACCATTTTTAGAAGTGCAAATGTGCTATGCGCAAATGATTTCCAAGTGTCGTTGCTCATTGACTTCCATGATGCCTTCAGTCTCCGTTTAAAGCTATCCATGGTGGTTGGTTCCGGGTCAGAGTACAGTTTACCGTCAAGAATACAAAACAAGTTCTCAATGGGGTTTAGGTCTGTACTGTTACCAGGCCATTCATATTTCCTAATAAAGTTCGACAAGTGTTCCTCACACCATCTCTATGCCATAGCTGAGGTTTGCGTCGGCGCTCCGTCCTGTTGGAACGTGAACTCTTGTAAATTATTAACCAGCTTATTTTCAGTGATGTTTTCTGACTTGTCCCTACTCAACAAAGTCTTCACTTTCTTCTCCAAGATCTGTTCTGTATAATAACTTGCTGTAACAATCTGACCTGCGGGCGTGATATGTAGCTTCGAAAGCTCATTTGCTGACATTGCCCCCCCCCATGTTAACATACGCACTTTTCTTGACACATTTGACAGTCGGAACTTTTTCTTCTTGACTCCCCAACACACAGTCATTCTTCATATTCTGTTCATAAAACAAGTATTTGGGTGATTCGTCACTGAATACAAAAATTTCCCAATCTTCTTTAGTTAGGTGTCCGTACTTTTTGGCGAACTGAAGGCGTTTGCATTGCTGTTTTTCTGTCAGTAAAGGCTTCCTTTGCCTTCGGAAAGATTTCAAACCCAGTCATTTTTTCATATACATGTAGTTATATACAGATGACTTGCTGATGTTTTAACATTTTCCTTTCAGTTTTTTACTTATCTTTCTAGTAAAACATCCTCTCTTATACTTAGAATGTTTCAGTTCCTTGATAACTTTCGTCGACGGTTTTGTTGGCCTCCCAGAACCTTTTTTCCGGTAAAAGTCACCAGATTGGCCTCGTTTTGACCATTTACATACAAACTTTTCTGATTTCCCCAAGATCTTTATTATTTCAGTCACCTTATATCCTTCTTTACGGAGGATATAACACTGAGAACGTTCTATGACTAAGTTTGAAGAAGCCATTTTAACAATATTGTAATCAGAATTCCAGGAAATCAAAAAATGGAAATTATGACATCATTTGAAATTATGACGTCACTTCCTGTTAAAGCGCCACCTATATATCTAAATCTTATCTTTTTAAAGGGAATGCCCTTTAGCTTAATTGTGCCGAATTTGAATAGTGTACCTTTAGTAATGCAAGGTTTATGAGGGTTTGTTTTACCTCCACGTTTGTTTGGACACCCTGTAAAGTGGGTGGGGTAAATGAACACCTAAACAAAACTTTCAGTTCTGTTTAAAGTCACTAATTAATTCACTATATTTGTATGGATATTTTCTGGATTGGTACCATTAACACCATCACAAACACATGTGTGTGTGCTTTTTAAAACTGCTTTGAAGCATTTACAGCGAATAGGTTTGCATTTAGTTTTGCACCATAACTTGTTTAATGCATGCATCAGGTGCAGTTGGTTCATTTACAAACCACTTATAAAGGGTTCCGTACCATCTTGCTATGCGTTAGTATCAATAGCATTAATTTCTGTATCTATCAGCTCAGATCCATATACCAGCTTAATAGTTTGCTCTAGCATTTTTCAGTTCTAGCGCATCCTTTGTTGATGGAAGCAGTTCAAGAGTTTTCTTAACCTTAACCATATTGTGAAATCCTTGCATCATCAATAGATTCTCCATTGGCATCAAACATCAAACGTCTGTGCCTTGTATGACCGTACACCTCTTAAAATATCTGAAAGCAGATCGGGTATGTAAAATATTTCTTTCAAAAGGTATTCTTTCCGATTCCAGTGAAAGCAAGGGTTGCCTCACATCCAGTTATTTCATGAAACCCAGAAATGTTCCGGAGGACATCTTGAAATAACTTGCGGAAAATACGATTTTGTTTTCTTGGAGGTCCCAGCCCTCATCCAGACATTAATGCCGTATAAAGATCCAAGACGGTATATCAGTACAAGCAGTAAATCAAAATATTGGCATTTGACTATCCAGCCTTAACCCTTTCTAGCAGCATCCAATCCTTGAAAGCATGCAAGACAATCCATGTATCCACCTCATGATTTGATGGCAGATGGGACACTTCATGTCTGCACTTGCCTTGAATAACGATATGCCAATGCAACTGCTGAATACTGCAGTACTAGTATATTACATCAACTGTGTGTGTGTGGCTTCTTCTTCTGCTTCTTATTTTGTTGAGCTTGGCAACTTTAAAGCAGGCTTCTCGCACCTTTGTGATATGCACATAGGCGAGGGAGGGACCAACGTTCAAATTTAAATAAAAAAAGGTTAAAACATTGCAAACAGAAGAATATTATATGACAGCTGAGATCCCAGCCTGGAAAGCTATCACCGGGTGTTATGGTAGCTTGGACAGCAGAGTGAAAGCAATATTCCCCCAGGAACTCGGTCCTGCTAAACCATGGAACGAATCTTAAGGAGTGTCCTCTTGTATGTGAACCGAGAGGGCGTCAGAAGGTGGGGTGTCAGCTGCAACAAAATCATTCACAGACCTATAGCACATCGCGGCCTTTACTTTTTCTGCCTCTGTTTGAGCAAATCATGTTGAGCATGAAACAACCGCTGCGTCTTCTGCAATAATTCAAATAACAAACCTGGTAGCTCTATGTTGGACCATCTCCTCACGATTTGTCATAGCCTTGGTATTATACCATACTCGACTGTTGTTATATTTTCTGGTCCTTTGGGATCATTATGTCTCCCCCCCATATTTATATGGGGGAGACATATTGTTTTCGTGAGAGTTGTCTGTCTGTCTGTCTGTCTGTCTGTCTGTCTGTCTGTCCGTCTGTCCGTCCGTCCGTCCGTCTGTCCGTCTGTCCGTCACACTTTTTGTCCGGACGATAACTTTAATATGCCTGATGCCAGTTGATTGAAACTTCATATATGGAAAGAGCATAATGAGAGGAAGTGTCATGCACAATGTCCATAACTCTGGCTTCACTAATATAGGAGTTATTGACCCTTGTAAAAAAATCATACTTTTTTAGTCCGGACGATAACTCCTATATGGTTCATGCCATTGGATTGAAACTTCATATATGGAAAGATCATGACGAGAGGAAATGTCATGCACAAGGTCCATAACTCTTGCTTCACTAATATTGGAGTTATTGCCCGTTGTAAAAAATATCACAATTTTTTGTCCGGACAATAACTTCAATGGCCAGATGCCAGTTGAATGAAACTTCATATATGGAAATATCATAACAAAAGAAAGTGTCATGCACAAGGTCCATAACTCTGGCTTCACTACTATTGGAGTTATTGCCCTTTGTAAAAAAATCACATTTTTTTATCCGGATGATAACTCATGACACATGCCATTTGAGTGAAACTTAATACATGGAAAGATCATGATAAGTGAAAGTGTCATGCATAAGATCCTTAACTCGAGCTTCAATAAATTTAGAGTTATTGCCCCTTGTATATTTATTTAATGCTTTCTTGTCCGGACGATAACTCCTACATGGATCTTGCCATCGTATTGAAACTTCATACATGGAAAGAGCATGATGAGAGAAAGTGTCATGAACAAAGGCCATAACTCTGGCTTCAATACTTTGGGTGTTATTGCTCTTTGTTACATTTTTTGGCCGATCAATATCTCCTGTTCGACTAATGCTATTGGAATGACATTTTATTTTTGGAAAGAGCATGATGAAAGTCAGTGTCATGCACAAGGGCCATAAATCTGGTATCAGTATTTTTGGAGTTATTAGCTGTTATCATTTTCTTCTTGAAAAATGTGGTGTGGAAAGCGCATAATGAGGGGAAGTATCATTCATCAAGACCATAACATTTTTAGTGATTTCCCTTTACATATTGTTTTTATTAGAGGGGAGACATCCGTTTTTGTGACAAAAACCTCTAGTTAGTTTTGATTTTATTTGTTTGGAAAATTGAATACTGCTTAAGCCGGTGCTAGGGGGGCGTGAGTAGTGTTGCAGTTTTAATTACTACTCATGAACAGACTCAATAAAACAGAGTCTGCAATTTTCTCGTTTTGCATTTCTACTTTTACTCTCGAGGGATCACCCATTTTCATAATATATGTGGGTCTGAAACACAGGATGTGTACTCAACCTGAAGACTGATCCTGGGATTTGTAACATTGTTTCTTGGTTGACTTTTGGCAGGATTCAAGGGTCATACTTAGAAAGGTTGTGGATCAGTTTTCCTTCTTTATGATCATATCGACATTGGCTTTCCCAGACAATTTAGAAGACAGTAGCATCCCAAGGTATGTTGCCTTCTTTGTTGTCTTCCGTCTCTTGCTATGAACAGTATGATTGGTCTCTATGTGTGTTCGTTTGTTGATGATAAGCAGGACCTAGCACTTCTCTGCATTGAACCCAGTGTATTTCCTTTCCTGCAGACTGTCGATGTCATTCTGGAAGACGTCTACATCTGCTATTGACTCGGAACAAAAGTGATACGTCAGCAAAGAGTCGGCGTGGAAAACATAGGAATTCAATGAGGTCATCATTACCTATGAGAGAAAGGAAAGAACTGAGAACGGCACATTGGTGAACATCGGATGTTATCGGTACTGTCTCGGAGGAAACACCTTCCAGTGTGATTAGTTGGATATAATCAAGCATTTTTGCAATACACATCATAGTGTTGGAGCTTAAGCAGCAGGTATCTAAGACACTTTGTCAAATGTTTTGGACAAGTCTACCAAGATTGCGTCAATCTGATGGGACTGATCCAGACCTGACACAAGGTCATTGCCCATATTGATCTCTTTGTCTCACAGAAGCGCTGCTGCCTGGGGCCATGCTAGCATTGGCTGATGATGTCATGGTACTATGAAAAACCAAGTTACTGTGTATGATGCATTCCATGATCTTACATGTAACAGAAGTTAGAGATAGATACAGGGCCAGTAAATGGGTTATTCTGGACCAATTGTTTTGTAAATAGGATTAACATGACAGTCTTCCAATCACGGGGGACTTTATCTTGGTTGAGAGACCTGGAATATCACAGCAAAGCAGGAGCCAGGGAATGTGCCACTCTTTTCAAGAACCTTGATAAGATGGTAGCTTTGTGGAGACTAATGCCCTTAAGAACCTTGCAGACACTATTTATCGTGGCATGAATACGAATGGCATTCGAATAAGACACAATGGAGAGATAGGTCCTCATGTGTAAAGACAGAGAGAACTAGTGGTTCAGTATTCTAACATTGATTTGTGTATCAACATTGTTACTGTCATCATTCTTCAGTGGGGTTACTCCCAAGCTGTCACATTTCTTGTTCATTACAAAAAAGTGTAGAGCTTCTTATAGTTGGTGTCTGTCACTAGGTCAATCACATACCCATCATGAGCTTCCTTGCACTGCTTCTTTGCAAGTATTCTGTAGCTCCTTGTATATGCCCAGTTCTTCTGTACCTTGGTCCTCAGCACTTTTAGTATACATATTTCTTATTTCGTGAGAAATGGCGGGTAGTCGAGTTGCACTATGGCAGGCTGAACCTGGTGGATGTTAACTTAAACGGGACCACTAATATGAGGGCGGCTGTGTACATTTTTCTGAATATATCCAATAGAGTACAGATTGGTAACGGAGCTGATTTGCCAAGTGTGCTGCAAACTCAACCATTTTGATGGGTCATAAAGCATGCGTTAGTCTCCGTCCACAGGTGGACAATATGTGGGGTAGGCTTCCTTCGTGAAGGAAAGATATTTTAGCCAGTACTATGGCATGCTCACTTATTCCGGGTATTTAGGTTTATCTCTTTAACTCGCGTCTGTGGCAATAACATATAGAGCGTTGTCATAACGGATAGGGAAGGTTACTCATATCCAGTGGCACTGAATATGTCTATGAGTTCATTATTGAGTGAGAGTGGGAACCTATGGTCAGTAACTGTTAAAATGGTCAATCAATTTCCTGCAAATGTCGAAAGGGTTTTGTCTGGTGTACTGCTGGTGTAAGTAACATATATCAATTCATTATGTAAAAACATCGCAATACTCACCAGGAGCTATGGCGTTTCAATCACAGGTGATACAGACAGCTTATATAAGTTGTGTACAATCAAACGGACCATAATTCCACTGAGACTATGGCAATAAGAGACTAATCTTCTGGCATTTTTATTATCATCTCTAAATGATACATCTGCGCGAAAGAGGTACATCTCCGTGAAGAGGTACTACAACTTGCGCAGATTTGCATTAAAGTTATAGTTATACTGTATGACAATCTATTTTAAACGTATTTAAAACGATGTTTTCCGAACTTGCAATCATCACAGGTCACTCAAATCTTCCTTCAATGTGCCATAAATATTTCTATATTTACTGTAGAGACATTGCTAAGACATTAAACGCAAGAAAGTGTCGACATTGTCAAAATTACGGTTATTTTATACTATATAGAGATTTTATGACATTTTTGCACTCATTTGACCGTTGGCCTAGTTTCAGACCTTCAAAGAGGGTTTTGGCAGTGGCATGGACCAGAACCACACATGATTAGTATCTTGCAACACAATTATGGTATTCAAACATTTCTACTAAAACATGCCATGGACCTCGAAAAATAAGCGACTTTTTACACCTCGGATTGCCAACTATTAGTAAATACACACAGTTCCAAAAGAAAGTGTGCAGTTTTTTATCTTTAACCCTTCGCTTGCTATTCACGTCAATATACCTGCCTGTAAATAGTGAAGACCCACTTGAGACATCTCCTGCAGGAGCTGTCTCACCAGGGTCTGCACTATTTACAAATTGATTGTGCAACCAGTGCACTCCGCAGCAGTGATTGCACAGCGAAATACTTGTACACAGTGAAGATATATGTAATTATACAACAGGGCATGGGTAAAGAAGGAGAAATGTATTTTAAAATTCAACAAGAGAAGGGTTAATATTTCAATAATGCGCAGACGTTCGATTCGATATTTCTCACACTATAGCTCGTGTTATTTATTGGCAATCGAGTGCAAAATCTTTTCCGTGGTGTGTATAGATTTCAGTGTAGTCGGTGATCTGCACGTGTAGCCTGAGGCAAATGTACATGACACCAGCTACATGCCTGGGTAGAATCTCTATACCTTATTCAAAGGTAAAATCACATTAGGTATCATATTGATACACAGGCAACATGCCTAGACTGAATGAAATTCGGCGAATTCGAGTATTAACGAAGCTTGCTCGTGGCGACAACGTAAAGTACGTGCGTATGACGTTAGAATGGTTACGAAACACCATCATTCGATTGCACCAACGTTTTCAACAAACCGGCGGGGCGGAAGATCGCCCCAGGTCTGGTAGACCTAGGGTAACGACACAGCAAACGGACAGGTTTATGACGTTGACGCACCTTTGATGTCGTTTCCAAACAGCAGCTAGTACTGCAATGCAATTCGGCATCAGCAGACCGACCATAGTGCGTAGCCTCAGGCAAGCTCGGGCACACGTCCGGGCTAGGAGACCCTATGTGGGACAGATCATGACACCACGTCATCGGGCTGCTCGTTTGCAGTGGGCAAGACGTCATTTTCGTTGGGGGCGTTGGTAGGCTCGAGTGCTATTCTCTGATGAGTCTAGCTTTAATCTCAGCTCCCACAATGGTCGGATGCGGGTTTTTAGGCTAACGAGTGACTGTTGTCTCAGAGAAAGAGATAGGTTTGGTGGTGGGAGTGTAATGGGGTTGGGTGGGATTATGGGAAGAATGAAAACAAATTTTGTTGTGGTACGCGACAAACTCAATGCTCAAGATGTCATTAACCAGAGTCTGCAGCCTAAAGCAGTTCCATTCATACAGAGACACGGGCCTGCTATGTTCATGCATGGCATAAACCCTCAGCATGCTGTACGAATAAGTCGGCAGTTCCCCCAAAGAAACAATTTTAACGTTCTGTCATGGCCTGCGCTCTAACCGGATATGAATCCGGTAGATTATATCGGTCGAAGGGTGCGATCCAGAGGCAACGTCAATAATCTTAGGGACCTTGCAAATGCACTGACTCAAGCACGGAATAACATTCCTGACGTCGTTAAAAGACACTATGTTAGGTCTATGCGAAGTCGCCTAGCCGCTTGCATCAATAGAAGAGGTGGGCACACAAAATACTGATAAAGGTTAACACCAGAATTGAAATCAAAAGGGACAAAATTCATTCATGGACGCACTCAGATTCTCAGAGTAACTTTGCAACTTTTATCTTAACAATCCGTCCTTTCTAATCTAAAACACCTACTAAAATTCCAGATATTCAAAATAAAAAAGCAAACACAATGTTGTACGTGAAATGATCTCAATTTGATACCAAATATGATAGGCTTTCAATAAAATAGGCGAGGAAAAATCGCAGAAAACGGAGTGCACACTTTCTTTTGGAACTGGGTATGTAATTGAATTATACGGGAGTAACTGCAACAAGATGTTCATCTATGGAGATGTTATCTACAAACTAAGGAAAATTCGGAGTCATATCCATTTTCATGATTTGTTTATTAAACGCATTAAAATGTTAAGGAAGAAATTGTATGACCCCATTATATTGCAACGCACTGCATGTTTGGTTATTGACCCATTTACAGTCGGTAGCTACGCTTCCCTCTTTGCTTGCACGATGACATGCCGAGGGTTGTACTCTATGATGGTACACTCTTAAACCCAGAAACGGGATGAGCTTACCAGACTCATATATTGCATTTTCTCTGTCGTGCCCTTAATGGCTTACCTGCAGTTGCTCTGATTTCAGCAAAGTCATTGAGTACATTACTGACGGACTTTCACAGTTGTTGTCATGCTATGTTATACATATTGGCCTGTGTTCACCGGCTTCTATGTTGTGGGGAAGCCTGGCGGGGATACCTTTATTTACACTATTTTGTTAAGCTAGAGTGACTTTGAGATAAGCGTGAGGTTAGGACGTTCGTGAACCCGTTTAACCCCCCCCCCCCCCCAAGTGGTGGTTTACCACTGACCGTTCCAAGGGGGTACTTTCTTTGTCACCCTTGCTTTTACGTTTGTTGGATGTCTGTGTGCCTTGGTCACTACATCTGTCACGTGACTATCCTGCCGCTACAGTTAAAACACACGTGAAACCCACTACAGTTAAAACACATGCAACCCGCTACAGTTACAAACATACGTGCAACCCGCTACAGTTACAAACACACATGCAATCCGCTACAGTTACAAACACACATGCGATCCGCTACATTTACAAACACACATGCAATCCGCTACCGTTACAAACACAGATGCAACCCGTTACATTTATAAACACACATGCAACCAGCTACAGTTTCAAACACACATTCAATCCCCTACAGTTTCAAGCACACATGCAACCAGCTACAGTTACAAGCACACATGCAACCAGCTACAGTTACATTCACACATGCCACCCGTTACAGTTATAGCATGTGTTATAAACACACATGCAACCCGCTACAGTTACAAACACACATGCAAGCCGCTACAGTTATACATGAACACACATCCAACCGGCTACCGTTACAAACACACATGCAACCCGCTACAGTAATAAACACTCATGCAACCCGCTACAGTTACAAACACATATACAACCCGCTACAGTTACAAACACACCTGACACCCGCTACAGTTATATCAAATTATAAACACACACGCAACCAGTTACCGTTATGAACATACTAGCAACCCACTAGTTTTATATAAATGCACATGCAATCTGCTACAGTTTTACATAAACACACAGGAAACCCGCTACAGTTAAAAACACGTGAAACCCGCTACAGTTAACACACATGCAACTCTCTACTGTTATAATCACACGTAGTTTATACATATTTTATTACTCATACTAGTCGTACAGTTGAACATAATGCATATATACATATACCACTATCACATATACAAGTAATAGGGTTAAACCACAAGTTTTTAACAACATTAGTAAAGGTTCTCCCCATGGAATAACCTTTCTCAATGATGGTGATGCTTTTCAAGTGATGCATTACAACTGCCTCATTCAGTAAGATTTTAAGAATTACTGTCATAATGTGTTAAGAGTCAAGTAACTGACGAAGAAGAGGAAAAGAGAAGGATAAGAAGAAGACATACACCATTATCAAAGTGTTCATGCACAAGAACAAGGTTACACGGTAATTTGTTTATCATCTGTAAATGTACATGTTCCACTATTTGGATCGTTTAGTAACCTTTATATGGTTTTGTAGTTCTGTGAATAGAATTAGATCATCAGTGTTCGACAGATCAGTAATAACAAGAAAGTAATTTGGTACAACTTAATGGTTGGAAACATCGATATGACTGAAACATTTTCGTTTGGCATTTGAATAATTTTGACATTTGAAAAAGACACGCAATGTATCCTCTTTCTCAGCTCCACATTTACAGGCTTCGTTTGTTCGTAGGTGATTTCGTAGTAGATCTGAATTAAGATTCCGACATTTGTTGTTTCCAAATTTTGTTTTTCATACAGAGTACATCTATCCCAAACAACTGATGCATATTCTAACAATGGTCGTAGGCAGGATATGTAGAATTGATTCAGACATTTTCTTTTTACACATGGTTCAACTTTTCTTAACATGCCAAAAGCCATAGAAGCTGATGTAACTATGTTGTTAATATGACAATGTCATTTTCCATTATTGCTGAATGGGAGCCCAAAATGTTCATCTTGGTCAACGAACTTTACTGGATTTGCCAACAAAAGTAAAGTTGGATTACTATCGGCCCTTTGTGGAGTAAAGAACAATGCCTCTGTTTTGTTTGGATTAAAATCAACAAGACAGTACCCGGACCAAGCATACAATTGATTAAAGTCGTGATGTAGAATACCCACAATATCAAATTTGTTCCTTAATGTAGAAGAAATGGAAGTATCATCAGCAAAACGCCGAATAACACTTAATAATTTATCAACTACATGTATATCACTGACATACACTAAATATGACGATGTCCGATTTTTGGAAAAACACTTGATGACTTTGATAGAGGAAGAAATACGTGCACGATGCATTGTTTGTATTGCCTTTCGTGTCCATTTCCTGCCTCTGGCTGCTTCTCGGAAGTTTCTTTGGCTCTTTTTTCAATACATCGCGAAATTGTGATGGAGCCAGATATAACAGGGCGTTTTAGGGTCGTTTTAGAACTCTGCAAGTAGTAAGGATTAGTGCTGAAAAAGTTCCTGGATATTTGTAACCGTTTAATCGGGAGTATTAACAGCGATTAACCGGTTAATCGGAGCTGTGTCACACAATCATTCAAACCTTTGTTCTAAATGCAACAGCATATATCAACATATGTTGGAAGGGCAATGAGAAGGACCATTGCTATTATTGGTATATGCTCACGATAATTACATTAATGTTTCTGTACACAAGAAATGCCACAGATGTTCATTCTATATATATGTAGATACACGCGTATCATAAAATATTGGGCTAAGCTAATATCTTGCGTTAATAATATTGTAAATTATGTATATCATGCTCCTTTAGCGGATATGCAAATAGGAAAACACAATTGGGCATCCGAAGTCAACGCATTTCTACGTGGCATGCAAAAAAGGAAAAGAAAAAGAAGACAACGGTTAACATGTATTAAATTATCTCATCTATCAAGCAGTTGAATAATTTTGCAACAGCCTTAGCATGATTCACATTGTTCCGGGCATAACCATTTCAGAGATTTTTTCCCTATCGACTGTGTTACAATGAGGTGTGCGCCTGCGAGAAGAATGTTAAGGTATCGGTTCGATACTGTTACGGCGCCTGTCTTTTTTTTGCAAATATGCGAGAAAGAGAAGATTCATTAAAACGTTCAGTAAGCTGTTTATTTTCCTAGGTTTTGGTTCCTTTATTCAATACTTAGGCAATATCGTATATCGTGTCGAATTATACATCATACGTACGCAGGAAATCGAGTTAAAAGCAATTAGTGCGCGAAAAAGGGGATTTAAAAGTAATAACTTGTTCAAAACATGAAGGTTTTGCTCTGTTTTACATTTTGTTTCACTAAAGGTGAAAAATCTTTAAACGATATATACCGGTAATGCCTTATTTAGCATATAGCACCCGCATGTACACTTAATTTGCAGGTTTCATATTGCTTTTGACGAGTTTATCCATATTATCACATCCGTGTACATGTTACGGCTCCTTCCCAATCAAATGACGCGTGTTACGGACTCTTATCTACAGCGTTACAGACTCTGCCAGAATGCCTTACGGCATTACATTTTGACTTTATTCTAACATAGGCGACGTGTTTGGTATGCAGTTAAAATCCCTCTAAACTACACGTTAAATGTAGCATAAATACCGGTCTTGGAGACAGGTGGCAACTTAATGCAGGATGAAAGTCATGCAGCAAGCTCCTCTAGGAGCTTTCTGCATGACCTTCACCCTGCATTAAGCAATCATCTGCCTAAAAGTATCTAAATTCTTCTCTAGCAAAATTCCGGTTTAGAGGGGGTTTATTGTACATCTACAGATAACACTCGAGAGATAGATTCTCAAATTATGTCATTACTCAGGGAGACGATTGGGTCTATCGTGCTACCCCCCGCCCCCCCCCCCCCGACTACCGGGGGTGCACGGTAGACCTCACTGGCTCCCCGGGTACATATATGTGGATCTATGCAAGACGTCGATTACAGGGTAATTACAATTACTAACTGATGTTTTTACTGCCGGTGTTTTTCTACAACAAATTGTAGGGGACATAACTATGAAAAACAATCGAACCAGATCATCCTGGCGACATGCACAACTACACTCATGCTGTGACATTTTATTTAAAACTGCCCAGCCGTTTTTGAGAAGAAGCGCAGACAAACTTTGCGACAGGCAGACAGGGAAGACAATTATACTATAAGCAAATAGAGCTGACCCTGATCCGACGTCTTCTACAGAAATTTTCTCTGGCGTTTATATACTTTATATCAGGAAAAAGATAAGCTGACGAAAATATCAATTTTGCAATGGAGAATTGGCCAGTCGTGCTTATTGTTAAGAAAATTATATTTTATTATAGAACCACCTTGTAACTGTTAATAACCTTTTACCGGATGAATATTCATGTATATTCTTTTGTAAACAGAAAACGAATCTGTAACATTTCTGCAAACAGAACAGACTCTGATACATCCACGGCGATCTTCTGATCTGGATCCACTATGTATACAGAAGCACCAAAATGTGTCATTATCAGGAAAAGGGCTTACATGTTCAACGTTGATGTTTTGGAATGGAATAGCCAATCATTGTTTTACCCTTTCCGTCATATAAACATCTTTTCACGCATTTGCAAACAGAGTAGACCCAGCTCAGGGTCTGCTCTGTTTGCTATTGGAATTTGATAAATGTATTTCTTTAGTTTCTAAAATGGCTACAAGGTTACGTCTTCTATATTTCAATATAACTGTTTTGTCAATGAGTATTCAGTAGATATTGAAAAGTAAACTGTAATAAAACAGGGAACGGGTATATTAATAGAATCTATTCAGTTTGAAAGGTTTGCCATGATATTTTAAATGACAAACAATGCAGATCCTGGTCAGAGAGCTCCTAGAGGAACCGTCTCATCTGCTTCTGCACTTCTATGGGATTTTGAAGAACAAACAATACAGACCCTGTTCAGAAAGCCCCTATGAGCCTTCTCATCTGGGTCTGCATTGCTAGTGGATTTTGAATGACAAACATTGCAGACCCTGATCAGAGGGCGCCTATAGGACCAATCTGATTTGTCTATACACTGAGTTCATCAAAGGTTTAGTCAGATTTAATTTCTACAATAACTGTTAAAATCTGGCATATCAAGTGTTGGTATTAAGAATGCGTTTCCATAATTGCGTTTAATACAACTTTCAGTTTATCTTTTAACCTCACTTAATATTTACGACATAAACTAGTGTAGTTTGAGTCTTCTATCAGGCCTAAAACATCGATTCCATACTCTCAAAAACACTTATTGTTTTCGATTAGAAACCGTAACTGTACCTTTGGATGTAGAGCATGAACCGTAACACCCTCTGGCACACGCCGTAACAATGCAGTTTTGAAAAATGCATCCGATTTGCCTTAATCAGCCAAAAGACAGAACTTTGTTTTGAAATTGGTCTAGAATTAGTTTTGGATTATGCTTGTACATAACAATACACAGGGAGCCAGTAGTGCCTACCATGCACCCCCATATACTTTTTTCATGGGTACCAAAATGTTCAGAAAAGTGTCCTGAATCAGAATCGCGAATGTACTCAAACTTAAATTCTTTTTGGCTATGTGTATTTTAACCGTTTCCATGGCAACCCCCCAGTTTTCGTAATGATGACCCATACCTACAAATTCGCCCATATCACAGCCAGTTTTTGTCCTAAAACTATAAATCTGGTACCAAATGGAAGATAAGACATTGTGCTTTTATTTCTAAATTGTTTTTTTAAATTACCTTATTTGCATACTCATGAATATTAATGAGAACATTAAAAATAGTAAAAAAAGTATAGAAATAACGTAGACCTTTCATTTTTTATCCTACAAATATCAGAAAATAACTTCAAATGCAGTTTAACATGATGACAAAAACCCTAGGAAACAAAATATCAAATTTGAGGACCATAGCATTAATTTTAAGCACCATTTTCACCGTCTCCATGGCAACACCCTAGTTTGTATTTAGAAAAGTTCTGAATGGATAATGAATAATATAAACACAGTTGCAAAGTTCATCTATCAGTATCCATGTAAATGTCATGTATAGAAATCCACACTAAGAGGTATGTGTGTGTGTCGGAATTCCGAACACAGAAGATAATGTTGGCGGATGCCACCCAGTAAAATAAACTACATTTTCTCGGCCGGTGTTTTGCCGTTCATGTAAACCCAAAACTTCGTACTTCTCTATTCAAAGGCTAAACTAGAAGTCGTTTGTTTTAAACATAAAAACCTGGTCAGGGTGGATTGGACCTCTCGTGACCTCTCTGCAGAAAGGGGGCCGAAGGGATTTAGTACATCATGTGACTTTTGACAGGTAAATTGTACACACAGCTTATCGCGTCTTAATGGATTAAATCTTGCGTAATAGCTATCACCGGGCTTGACATTATTACGCTAGATAAACGATCTGGAGAATAACAATAAATACGAATTAATGAAGTGTATAAATTTACCGATGTAATAGCGCACCCCTCATTGTAACACAGTCGATAGGGTGTGGAATTTTATCATTATATAACGTCGTATCATTATCAAGTTAAGCTGATATTTACATCACAATTGTTTCAAAATCTTTCAGACCAACAACTTTTAAAAGGATGACAAAAAACCATACTGAAGAAGAAAATCGACCGGTTTGATGTGCTGAATAGAACAACGAACACATAGTTTTGAAATAAATATATATACTTCGACAGTTTTATTGAACTTGAAAACAATTTTAAAGATATTTTTATCACCGTTGGAACCTTTGACGCTCTACTGACGAAGTAAGGGATGTAACCAATCCGGTTAACCGCTTACATATTTTGTAACAGGTTAATCGTCATTTCGTGATCGGCAACGCTTAACCAGATAATCGTTTCAGCACTAGTTTGGATCCTAGTGAGACAACGAGTTAACTACTCGATTTCTCACCATGATCCAAATCATTTGTGACGCCAAATGTATTGCGTAACAGAATGGATATATATATATGCTTATGATATCTTTAAATCAACCGGCAATACACATTATAAATGAACCGGGGCCGGAAAATAAATAAGAATTACTATGCTAGTAGTTTGGAAGTTCAGCTGTATTTTGGTGAGTTAGAAAAGTTGTTAAATGCGAGCCTTGGCGAGCATTTAACTACTTTTCTGACGAGCCAAAATACAGCTGAACTTCCAAACTACCAGCATAGTAATTCTTTTATCATGCAACACCAAGAAAAATGGAAAAAATGAAGAAATAGAAAGATTGCTAAAGCGGTTTCGTCCCCTGAATGAAAATACATGCAAGTACGAATTACGTGACGTCATGTTGGCATGCAGTGACGTCATCGACTTTTACAACATAAACAAACTTGATTTAATCCTTTTATATGGACAGATAGTTGAGACAAAGGTGAGAAAATGTGTTAATTTGATGTTTATGTTTAATTATGCCTTTTTCGTCCTTCTGTTTTCCTCCTATCGGCTTAACCAAACTTGCATTCCAGTCGGGTCAGTACACATGCACTATACCTCACAAAATACAGCGTCGACGTGGAAAATATTATGCTAGTAGGAAGTGACTGTATTTCGTGACGTTGCATGATAAAGGCATTTATATGAGGGAAAGGGTTAAAATAAGGGAAGTAAAGTGTTATGGACTATAGACAAAGTACGTACCCATCTACCGAAATCTCATTTCTCTGTTAAATCCTTTCTTGTTGCAACTTATTAGAATTGCATCGTGGCTCAGTGGTAGAGCATCCGCCCGCGATACGGAACGTCGTGAATTCGATCCCCGACCGCGGATCCCCGACCGCGTTAGACCAAATGTCGTTAAAAGTTGGTACTAGTAGCTCCCTTGTCTATGCTCGACACTAAAAGAGTAATTCGAGGACTAGTCGACCCGGCGTCAGAATAATGTGACTGGGTGGTGTGCTCTTGCCATATGCTCGCGACAGGGGCATTCTAGTGAGGCAGCATTATAACTTGTCTCAAGCGGGTGCCGTCTGAAAATAATTGAAATACTGTTGTTTGAACGTAAAACCCAACTCACTCATTAGAATTGTTTCGGAGTTAGTTATATAAATAGTTTTACGCTTCTTTCGTATACAGCTCTGATGTCGTTATAATTTCAAACCTTGTAAAACATTCTCTGCAATTGGCGAAATTGGTAACGATTCTTTCATCCGGCTTGCACATCAATAATAAATCTCAGGGCTACAGATAAAGGTGCGTACCCAAGTACTAAAATCGTCATTTTTTATCAATCCCTATAGGCTTACTGTGGCCACTCTTTCGAATCGTCTCAAAGAGACGATTCTAAAGAGTGGTCACAGTATAGGGTTTGGTAGAGAGATAAAGGAGCTGTTGAAAATGTTTAAATTTACACATCTTTTCTGGACCTTTGCAACATTCACTTATCAAAAATATATGTAAGAGTGATGCAGGTAACACCGCATACAAAACACACAACCGCTTAAACAGCACCACTACGACAAACACCAAATGTACATGTACATGTATATAAAAGACACAAAGAGACAAACAAAGACAAAATAAGCATACAATAGGGGGAAGATGGAAGTAACGCATTGGAATGCGTTAACACTTTGCTTGATAAATACCCACGCTTGACACCGTCATTTAAGGATTTTACTTAGGTTTGTTCTTGAATAACAAATGTAATAAAATAAGAAAATGTATTTCATCTGTAACATATCAACAAACAGACCACATCCTGATTCCCCGACTGTGTTTGCAAAGTCGTAAAAGAACGGTATTACAGTAAAACCCTTCAAAACCGAAATTCTAGAAGTAGTATAGTCTGCACGGTTGAGGAGAGTTGGGAGATTGGGAGATTATGATGTAACAGTGACGAGATGACGTGATCGTTGGATTGTGCCATAATGGGTTCATCGAGAGGATTGCCCCCTATGTCATCGGGGGTCCCGTTAGACGGGATGGATCCTACGAGGCCATCGAAGGGAGCGCCGGTCTATAGTAAATACCTTGACGGTTTGGCAGAACTTTACAGACGGTTTAGATCCTTTATCCCTTTCATTTTCTGTTTATTACACTTTTTAATACCTACTGAAACTTCATGAACAAAATACTTACAATGAAATGTGGAAAATGTAACATTGTACCTACTTTAGAAATATAAGGAATACATCTATCAATTTATATTAGCAAACAGGAGTAATAGCCCTTTTACACGCAGAAATGATTTTTTCTTTCCTGTCTGAATCAAAGTCTGAATCAAAATATCTCTAATAGATTGGAAGATTCAATGAAACTCGACATGAATATTTGTTATAACTGGGACAACCTTACCATGTATTACTTTTCTAGATCGCTTGCAGCACTTAGGAGTTATTGCCCTTTTATACGCACAAATGACATGTTTTTCCCGTCCGACGCCATACCTCTGTAACAAATGGACAGAATTCAATGAAATTTGACATTAATATTTGTTACCACTGGGGCATCGTTCCCATGTAGTACTAATCCATGTCGCTTGTAACATTTAGAAGTTATTGCTCTTTAATTCTCAAAAATCAACTATTTTTCCGTTCAATGCCCTCTGTAACGGAATGACAGAATTAAATGAAACTCAATGCAACATGGTGAAAATGTTGTGACTCGGCTGGGACTCGAAGCCAGGGCCTCTGGCTTACCATGCCAACACTTTACCGACTGAGCTACCAAGCCACACAGTAAAGCATATCAACTTATTTTACCACAATCTCTACCCGGATACACACACACCATCTACACAAGAATTCGTCCCGATTTCTTTACTCAAAGAACACTCCACGTGTTTCTTATTTTTACAAATTATCTTCATATAAATCACCCTGCGGGTTATTTACGTTGGGTGCCAAATGTAGAATGGTGAAAAAAGTTGTGACTCGACTGGGACTCGAACCCATGGCCTCTGGCTTACCATGCCTACACTCTACCGACTGAGCTACCAAACCACACAGTAAAGCCTATCAATTTATTTCAGCACTATCTCTACCCGGCTTCAACAACATGAATATTTGTTATTGCCATGGCATCGTTCCCAAGCATTAGATTTTCAGATGATGTGCAGCTTTTATGGGTTATTCCCCTTTAATACACAAAACTCATATATTTATTGCCCTTACCCCCTTCTGAAAACATAGGGACACTGTTCAATACTGTTCTGCATTAAGTACCTGAATATTCTTTATACAGCTTTCATATTCAAGCAGTGTCGTGATAAAATAGGCCTTATGATCCAAACAGTTCAGAAACAGATCAGCAACCACGTCACCAATGCAACACCAAATTGGATATGTAATGATTCACTTTATCAGAATAAACTGTTTAGTATATACAATCTACAACTAATGCAAAAAGTAGTAGACTGGGCCAGATGCTATAGCGGAGACACGGCAGCCAGTCTAGGTCTATTCTTTTTGTAATACAATTGGACATATTTCTCATTGCTGTGGCTCATTCAGTATCAAAACATGAACACTAATATTGAAGATTGCCATAGAAAGCAGTAATTTGGCCCAATATTCATAAAGTTGGTCAAAATATCTAATTAAGGTATCAAAGGCAAGTAGAACTTTGTTGAGCTATCCAGAGCTGTCATAGCCCTCATGTTTTAAATTTATTTTTTAAAGATCCCCAACCCCATTGTTTGCCGTTTTACTAGGTTATACCTTTGGCAGGGGATATCAATTCTATGAATTTGCTTGTTTATTTCGAGATAAACGAGAACAAGAGATGTTTGTAAAACAGGTATACCCCCGGACCTAGTGACCTTGCACAACAATAGGGATCATGACTAATATTCACAGCAAGTTTAAAGATCCTAAGTCAAACCCTTGAGAAGTTATTGATCAGAAACTATTTCACCAGTTAAGGCCATGGTGACCTTGACTTTTGACCTAGTCACCTAAATACAATAGGGGTCATCTAGTGGTCATGACTAATCACCACAAGTTTAAAGATTCTAAGCCAAACCCTTGAGCAGTTATTGATCTGAATCCATTTCCCCAGTACAGGTCACGGCGACCTTGACCGTTGACCTAGTGACGTAAAAACAATAGGGGTTATATAGTGGTCATGACTAATAACCACAGCGAGTTTAAAGATCCTAAGCCAAACCATTGAGTAGTTATTGATCGGAAACCATTTCACCAGTTAAGGTCATGGTGACCTCGTCGTTTGACCTAGTGACCTCTAAACAATAGGGGCCATTTAGTGGTTATGACTAATCACCGCAGCAAGTTTTAAGATCCTAAGCCAAATATTGATCCGAAACCATTTCACCAGTCAAGGTCATGGTGACCTTGACCTTTGACCTAGTAACTTTTAATACAATAGGGGACATTTAGTCATCCTGATCAACCGCCACAGCAAGTTTGAATATCCTAATACAAGCCGTTTATTAGTTATTGATCGGAAACCTTTTCATCTACCGACCAACAAACAGACAAACAGACTGACAGACATGTACAAAGCAATATAACACATTTTTTAAAAAAGAAATTCCGTAGCTGGTGCAGTTCGGGCGCTTAGACATTTAATGGCTTTAAAATCTATTATCGTCCCCAGCACCCTATAGCCTTTTTTGGCGTCAGTAAGGGTAAATTATACCAAAGTTAAAAATGTCTTCCGCGGCAAATGGGTAGACCCTTATTGGCATCGGGACATGTTTTGGCATTATTGGCATGTTTGTTAGAGCTATAAAAAGAAACGCGTTTGTCAATTATATCAAAAATTAGTTTTTTCCAATTAGAAAGAGCATTAGACTCAACATGTTCTCTTCGACACCATTTAATACTAAAATTTTGTAAAGCCTCCGCAATCTGAACACAACAAGGGTTAAAATCTATCAAGGATGGTATTCTATATTTCGGACCTTTATTCAAAAGAGATCGTAGACGTTTATCTTTAATTATCTCAAAATTACCAGTAATCACATGACCAGCCGGAGAATAGCAACATTTTGAGGTGGCGCAATCTCAATTATCAGGAATATTATCATTAATATTAAGGTCGGTCACAATTCTATTATAGTTGAAAATTGTATTTCTGATGGGTTTGTTATATTTCTAGCAGATAATAGGTGGTTCTGTATTTTTAAAGTATTTAGGAATAGTGTCAATTACATTTTTGTCTCTAAAAATACTTTGGAGGTCAATAAAATCAATACCTTTATTAATAAAAGGAATTTTCAAAAAGAATCTTAAGTTTGATGTTCAGATAATTTGTCAATGTGCGGTCTGAGAATATGTAGAGTAAAGCTTTGTATCAAACTAGCCGTTCCTATGAAAGGATCTGATCTAAAATGATTTTATCGGCTTGCTCGTCAATTTCTTTTAATGAAGATATAGATAAGGAAGAAAGTCTAGAAAGCATGGCATGTTTACCAGAAGTTAGACGTAAAGTATGTAAATCAAGAACAGTCATTTTCAAACGAGATTTTCGTTTAATATTACCATTTTTACGAATGCCATGTGATCGAGATTTGCGTTTTCTTATAGAAAAAATCGAACCAATATCTATATCAGGATATTTTGAAATATTTCCAGTCTGGTTAAATATTATCATTCAAGCCTAAGGGAAAAGGTGTTTGCAATTTCTTAATACAATTTAATTCAGATATAAATCTAGCTTTCGATTTTAAGCTACTTGTAGCATCCTTGTCATATGAGATATGTTCTACAATTTGTACTGAACATCTTTAAAAGAATGGCCAGACTTCCGAAAGTGTCGGTATAAAAAATGATTTAATTTACGATTTCGACACTGATATGCGTGCTCCCGAAATCGAGTCTTCAAAGCACGTCTTGTTTGTCCTACGTATTGTATACCACATCTAGGCGCGTTTCAAGATAAAACATAAATAACGTTAGTAGTATAAATAAACAAACTAGGTCTGGCAGTTACGTCAAAACAATAACAAAACTAAAAATAGACGGGGTTTCCTCAATATATGATTTGAATGGGGTAACTAATAAATAAGACAAACATAACACTATGGGATATCCGAAACCGTGGTCTAAAGGATGCGTATGCGGCTTTGTATGCGCCCTACCCGAGTTCGAAACTCACCGGCATTTATACTTGTATTTTTTTTATTGTTTTGTTTAAATACTTTTGTCAGTATATTTTTTCTATATGATCTATTGTCGCTATATCTTTTTTTTGTTCTTGTTAAATCCTGCTTGGTCTTTCTTTTCTGTTTTTGACATATGTGTTGTTGAGGCCAAAAAAAAAGAAAAAAAGATTTGACTTATGTGGGTTTCGAACCAGGTACATTTTGTTTCGGAGGATAGCGCCTTTATCCACTCGACTACGGACTCCACAATCATGTCATCATAATCAAATAGTCACAATCTTCTCTTTTAAGAAATAACATGTCATATGAATATTCAAGTAAACAAATTATGACGTAACTGTCAGGAATTCCCTGTCGGACTATAGTACAATCAACGTCTGAGTTTATCTTGACATTAAATGTTCTACCATTAACTGTTGATTTTATAGTTGAATTACAAGAAATGTTACTACAACATATGCACCTCTTAGCAAAGCACTTTTGGATAATCGGATACACTCTGTGTCGCTTGTATAAGGACCGTTTACGAATAGAAGAAACATTTTGGATAACAGATTTTAAAGGTGAAAGTACAACTCTTGGTCCATTGAAAAAACATTTATTAATAGAAAGAGATGGTACGTGAAAAGATGATGCCGACTGAAAATTAAGTTGTTTTAAACTAACATAAGGTTGAAGGGAAGAGACATTAGAAATATTTTTGGGTACTTGTACAGACAACACAAAGTGCATATTTATAGCTTTCAGTTCTATCAGAGGTATTTTAACTTGTTTCATATTGGAAAGTGATAGAAGGGCACCTGTATTGTGTTCATCAACATGTCAAGTACATTGATGTAGCTACCAAGTGCATCAAATTGTTCGTGAACACAACACCTACCGCGAGGTGCATGACATACTTATGATGATGTAAGAGGCGAATGAGAGTGGTGTATATTACTTGCATATCCTGCAAGAGAATGATAACAACATCGATTACGTGTACGGGGAGACTTTTTACAGCCACCACACGGCACAAGCAACACTGTTATGATAATAAAAGTACAAATAAAATCGCTGAGTGTTGAATATAAGTACAAGTGACATGCATGTAAAAACCCGAAACGATATGCTGTACGTTTGAAAATGTTTGAATATAGAAGAAAATGAATACACAAATAATATTAACACTATCTAATAAATGATGTCCTCTCGTTATGATAAACTGCAGAGCTACAGATAACTTAGGTGCGTACACAAATACTAAAATCGTCATTTCTCCACCAAACCCTATACTGTGACCACTGTCTAGAATCGTCTCTGTGAGACGAATCTAAACAGTGGTCACAGTATACAGGGTTTGTAGAAGAAATGTTATTCCTAAAAACGATTAAATTTACGCATCTGATCTGGAGCTCTCTAAGCATCTTGTCATATCTAAAATTTTATTGTTTGTACTTTGTTGTTTACATGCATTCTGAACAGTTCATGTATTATTCAGATATTATATTATTTACGACTGCTCACTTTCGTATACATTTGATGGATATATATGTAATAAATGAGGTAACAAATTGGTATATCAGTAATGCTTTTTTTATTTTGTTTTTCTTCAGATTTTATTTTGTTCTACGGTCATGTGGCTGTATTACAGTTGCATTGTCCTGTTTTATTAACCTGTCAAAATCTAAATAATTATATGCTTGCTTAACACGCCATAAATAGCTTCGGTTGATATCGATTGTCTCCGCTTATAAAAGCTTTCCTACCTGGCTTATTCGAGTACTTGTACATTTATTGTGAATCTCGAAAAAAACGTTTGAAACACAGATTTACCCAAGCTAAATATATCCTTTCAGTGACGTAGGAATATTCACATTTTGACAGGTCAATAAAACAGGACAATACTACTGTAAAAACATAATACGTATGTATTGTCCTGTTTTATTAACCTGTCAAACTTTAAAAAATTATACGCTTGCTGAACACGCCATATATAGCTTCGGTTGATATCGATTGTTTCCGCTAGTAAAAGCTTTCCTACTTGGCTTATTCGAGAACTTGTGCATTTATTGTGAATCTCGTGTAAAACGTTTGAAACACAGGTTTACCCAAGCTAAATATATCCTCTCAGTGACGTAGGAATATTCACGTTTGACAGGTCAATAAAACAGGACAATAATGTTGATGATTTCATGACCAGGAACTATAAAATGTGTCAATAAAACATCTATCTATCTATCTATTAATGTTACAATTGCTTACATGCCTCCGTGGCCAAATGGATACGGCATCGGCATCCTAAGCCGGGGATTGCGGGTTCGAGTCCCGCCGGAGGTTGACGTTTTGTTTAGAAAGCAAGTAAAATCACGATTTCTTTTTTCCCGTTTTATCTACGCAGAGAATCGAAGAGGCGATTCTTAAGAGTGGTCAAAACATAGGGTTTGGTGGAAAAATAAAGGTTTTCCTGACACTGTTTTAATTTTATACATCTTATCTGGATCCCT
Source organism: Azorinus chamasolen (assembly GCA_963576725.1). NCBI lineage: Eukaryota > Metazoa > Mollusca > Bivalvia > Cardiida > Solecurtidae > Azorinus > Azorinus chamasolen. The sequence goes on from OY755237.1 coordinate 65,522,556, forward strand.
GGTTATACTTAAGAAAACCTGTTTCCTCTGACGATTAAACCCGTGACATTCCGCGTGTTAGCGGACCTACTAACTACTACACCACAAACGTGTTGCATTCCAGTCGATCTACTAAACATTACTCCATAAATGCGCATTTTAACGGATTTGCATAACAGAGCACACAGATCAGACGGCTCCCGTAGGAGCCATCCGACCAGGGTCTGCTGTTTGCTTATTGAATAATATAGATGTAGCCAGGTAGACATGAATGAATGAAATGAAATGAATGACTTTATTTAACGAGGGTAGCTCGGTTAGCCAAATTGCTAATCTACCCCGAGGCCCTCTTAATCAGTACATTTCATATACATGTACATGTATTTATACGCAAACAATCACGGAATATACTAATAAGCAATGTGTCCTGTACAGAAATTAGGCTAAACCATTTCAATGATGTAAAAACAAATCAGCATAATTATATAAACTACATGAACAATAGAACTAAACCAAGCCAGAAACTTTTGTTAGAAGTTCCCCACATGGATCCGTTCCATTTGCCCTCTGTGTCTATATACATGTACTTTAAAATTATTGTTTTGATTATATAACGTTTGTCAACAGTAATCACAGATTTTGTTATTGCCAACATGTTAACTTCTGAAATTTGTAAAGTTTCAGTCATTTATGCAAAAGAGGATTAACATATCAAACTATGTTCATAATTTCCCAAATCAGTTTAAATAGTTCAATCCACAATTATTTCAATTGTATTGAGTGAGAAATGTCAGTAACAAAGGGAGGATTTCCCCATACAGTGAAGGCTCAGGCCAGAAAGCAAATTCAAAGCTGTGCCGACACTGTTTAGAAGTGGACAGAAGAAAGAATAGAAGGAATTTAATCTTTATACATGCAGAGTTTAAATAAATGGAAAAGTAGTAAAGTCAAGCAGGCAAAGCCACATACAAGACGCAACCACCAACAAAACACCGATAGACAGCATGACACACACACACACACACAACCACACACCCAAACGCACACTCACACACGAAATGAACACAGAAAACACCAAAAGACACACAAGAACCAGAGACAAACGTTCCACACATGAACAAAATCACAAGCACAAAGACGCAAGGCAAACAAAAGGAAGGGTGACAAAGAGAGTACCGCCTTGGCACGGTCAGTAGCAAAAACACCACTGGGGGTTTAAACCGGTTTACGGACGTCCTAACCTCACACTTCTCTCAAAGTCACCCTAGCTTTACAAATAGTGTAAATAAAGGTATCCCCGCTGGACTTACCCACAACATAGACGACGGTGAACACAGGACAACATGTAAAACATAGCATAATAACTGTGACAATCCGTCAAATATGTACTCAATGACTTTGCTGAAGTCAGAGCACCTGCAGGTAAGCCGTTAAGGGCACGACAGGGAAAAAGTAATACATGAGTCTGGTAAGCTCATCCTGTATCCAAGTTTAAGAGTATACCATCATAGAGTACTACCCTCGGCCTGTCATCGCGCAAGCAAAGAGGGAAGCGTAACACTTGAAGATATGAAGTGTAAACTTATTCATAAATAATCTACATGTAGATAATTTCCATGAGTAACAGTAGTACCTCTAAACAGAATGAACACAGACCAAAATCTCTCGACAGAAAATATTCAGGCATAGAGATCGATTGAGTAAATAATCTAATGTGATCTCTTTTCCAAACTATATGGCACTGGACTGGTTTAGAATCAAACAAGAACAACAACAATATCTAAGCAAAATATGCAACAAAAACCGCTAGACGACTTCCAGCATTGTGTATGCAACTTACAGACCTACATACGTCCCCTAGATCTGGACAAGAGACTCTTGAGGAAGAGACTTCATGGTCTTATGGTCGAAAATCTGTATCTGGCACAATTAACTTTTCTAGCAGTAAAAGAAACGATAACTGTAAGCCACAGGCTAACGAATACCCCCACCTGGCTGCTTGTCAGAACACCTATCAGCAATCTGAACATATGTACATACAGAAACATGAAGACCCTTTCATGAGGTTTTATCCACACAACATATTTTACTCATATTCTAAGTACATGTGTAATAAGTTATGGGAGCATTGAAAGCAATGCCATGGTCCCTAACCGGTTGATCTCTGTCACAATTTAACGAAAAGCACTTATGTGCTGCACATTCATACAAGAACCTGTATATCATACTTTTTGATTCAAATATATCAATTCTAACATGTATAATATGCAATCCAAGATCAATCACAAACATAAATAAATCAACGTTTACCAAATATTGTCAAGTCCAAAACGGGAGATAAGTCTGTTAAAATTTATAGAAGTGTTATGGCTGCTGCCAGAAAATGTCATCCAATAAGTTCAAACAGCTTTGTTTATTTTTTTGAAGTGTCAACTCCAAAGTTCTAAACAAATAGCTACCTTTTCAGAAAAAACATTAAGTTCAAGGACCATAACTCTGACAAATAGTATTCAACCAGATCGATATTCGAACTTAAGCTGTAACTCATCTAGATTTAGATTTATGTCAAATTTAAAGTTAAAATCTCCAACCACTTCCAAAGAAAAACCGGAAAATTGAAAATTTGATAAAAAAAAATTAAAGTTCAAGGGCCATAACTCTGGCAAAAATTATTCAACCAGACTGAGATTGGGAATTATCATCTAGATTTAGCGTTATGCCAAACATACAGTTAATATCTCCAACCACTTCCAAAGACATCTGGAAATTCAAAATTTGAAGAAACAAATAGAAGTTCAAGGACAATAACTTTGGAAAACAATATTCAACCGGACTGAGATTGGAACATAAGCTGTAACTTATCTAGATTTAGCTGTGTACTAAATATTGAGTTGATATCTCCAGTCACTTCCATAAAAATCCAGAAAACCGGAAAACATTGGTAGGGGACTAAAAGGGGAGATAACTCCTGAAGTAATGGTCCGGTCATAATGGAAATATGCGGTGCACAGGTTTATATGGTCATATGGCTATACATGAACTTTCAACAAAACTGAATCAAAACTGTAGAAGAAGAAGGTCGGACAAAATTGTGTCCACGGACGGACAGACGGACGGACGGACGGACAAACAGACAGACGGACAACCTGATTCCAGTATACCCCCAAACTTTGTTGTGGGGGTATAATAAGGTAGCATTCTACTGTCTGATGCAAGGTGAAGACATCAGTCACTTTCTCGCTCTGCTCTGATATACCGGTACATTATCATAAAAATCACAGCTGCCTGCAGATTTTTACCCCAAAATTTGACGATCTTGCTTTGTGGCATTGTTTGATTCATAAAGTTCTCAATTTCCTCTCCTGGTTTAGGTTGACGATCTTCTACATTCTTCTGCAAGCAATTGCATTGCTCTTGCATTCAGAGAAAACATTTCACCAGACGATTTGGTACTTCTCTGGACATTTTGCCTGTAACGTCTAAACCAGTATTTGACATGAGAGTTCAACTGCTCCAATGAAGACCCGTTAGCAAATGCATTTCGTCAAGCTGCAGGATGTGTAAGCCCATTTAACATCCTGAGCCACATTGTATAGCTAAAGACCACACATGATTAAGACAACTCTAGACCGACGTGCTGAGTTAATCCCTGTCTTCGCCACTGTCAATCATGTATCTCGATTAGACGGGGTCTATCAATGGCAGGTATTCAGCTTTGTTGTTTAGCTTTAGAGGTCTGCCTTATTCCTGACTAAGTGATGCCCATTATCCATTAAATCAGGGATTCAGAGTTTCAGCATACAGAGGTAAAGTACCTAGTTAATTGTCTGCTTTCAGTCCAAATGACCACTCAACCAACTGTACTCCCCTGGTCATTCGTTTACAATATTGAGCGCTGCTAACATACGGCGATTATGCAGCCGCAATACTGGCTAGTGAGTCCTACAGGTACCCATTTGAACCACTGGGTGAAAAGGAGGCAACCTCGTGTGGTTGGGAGACATTGAAAAGCGTATCTAAAATTTCGAGCTAGTCCAGCAGAGATTCGAATCCCGGATCCCTGGGTTATCAGCTCAACGCTCAGCCACTAGGCTAAGCCACTACCACAAAGCATACATCATTAAAGAAGGCAAAGTCAAACGTCTCAGATCAAGTGTTAGTAACTTTTAGAGGTATTACTGTAACAGCTGCCTTGTGTGGTATGATAGGTTTAGATTGCCCGTTGTAGATCAGTATATTTATATCATATTCTAACTGTTCAGAATTTCTTCTTTCAATATTCTCCTTACTGACTTTGACCTCATAAATAAAGTCAACTAAGGAGTGCGTATGTTACCCGTTCTGTGTCCAAAGCCTCAATATATACGAGTATAAGTGAAGTCATTCCAATCTTTTCAAATGCTAATGTAGATATTGAATTTTCATTTATTCACGCCTGCGTGTAAATGTTAGTTTGTGCAGTGGATGGTGTCTACAGTTTATTTTATGTCTAGGTAGTATTGGTGACTAGGTACACAATGGTTTTGTATGATAAATTAAGTAAGGCGAGTGGGGTCTTTGTAAAGCATGAATTAATGGATATAAAATAAGGATTTCCACACATTCATATGTGCAACTATCATTTTACTGTTGTTCTTGGACATGCAAAGTATTTAGGTTATATGAGACACAAACTAATAACATTACCAATAAACCAAATTTGAATTTCTCTCAATGTTGAAATGGGTGGGTGGGGAAAATGGTCAATAACTGAAAATGTCCAAGGGTAGCAGAGTGGCACCCGGCAACATTATCTTAAGAACTTTTGACACTATCAATATATGAATATATGAAAAGGAAACAAACTATAGACCACAATGCAAAGTTAGGTTATAACATCCAGTTAGGGTAGGGAGTTCGGTATTTTGGATGAGTACATTATCTAAGCATGCGGTGTAGGGTGGGGGGGGTAATTTTAAAGCATACATAAATGGAAATAAGGATTTACACTCGTCCAAATGAGCAACTATCATTCAATGCTGTTCTTGGACTCACAAAGCATTTATGAGACACGAACTAATAACATTACCAGTATACCAACTTTCAGTTTCTCGCAACGGTGGAAAGTGTGGGTCGGGGAAATGCTCAATAACTCAAAATGCCCATGGGTATCAGAGTGGCACCCGATCATATTATCTTTAGAAATCTTCTTCACACTAACCATTTATGCAAAGAAAAAAACTATAGACCACAATGTAAGGCTAAGCCCAGAAATCCAGTTCTGCCAGACTGATAGGGAGTTTGGTATTTGGGATGAGCACATTATCTAGGCATGGGGGGTAATGTTAAAGCATACACTGTAGATTAATGGAAATAAGGATATCCACTAGTCCATATGTGAAACTTTCATTTAATTGTTGTACTTGGACATACAAAGCCTTTATATGAGACACAAACTTAAAACATTACCAGTATGCCAAAATTCAGTTTCTCGCAATGGTAAAATGGGTAGGTGTGGAAAATGCTCAATAACTCAAAATACCCAAAGGTATCAGAGTGGCACCCGGTCCTATTATCTTCAGAACTCTTCACACTATGCAAAGAAAAAACTGTAGACCAAAGTGGAAGATTAGGTCCAAAAATCCAGCTTCTCTTCCGGACTACTAAAAAGGCATCTAACATCAAAAACTATCTAATGGCCCCGTTTAAATGTAAACGTAGTAAAGTCAAGCAGGAAAATCCACATAAAAGACGCAGTACCCAACAACACATCGATAGAAAGCATGCCACACACACAACTACACACCCTAACACACGCATACACAAACACACTCACAAACGAGATGAGCACCTAAAACATCAACAAACGCACACGAACAAGAGATAAACATTTTCAAACATCAACAAACAGACACGTACAAAGACACAGGACAAACATAAATGTAAGGGTGCAAAAAGATAATGCCGCCATGGAATCTCAAAGTCAACCAAATTTAACCAACATTGTAAATAAAGGTATCCCCGCTGGTCTACCCCACAGCACATAAGTCACATTATTAACTTACACAGACCCATTGGGAAAGGGTCAAATGCACAATATGTCATATATCTGTTTAGTGTCGCATTGCCCTAAACTCCAAAACCACCCAATTCAGTATCACGGTGCCTCCTTAACCCATCCCAACTCAATAAAATTCGTTTCGTTCGTAAATGCGTTTTGCGATATCCGTCTCATGTTAGTCTTGTATAGGCACATCTTCCGTTTGTTCGATGATGATTAACAGTACTAATAAAGCCGAAATGCGATAACGAGCTAGCAAGGAACAATTATGTGAATGTTATACGTGTGTATGCATGTGTGTGCGCGCTCTTCATTTGTGCTTCTGTGGTTGCTGTTGCCATCCGTGTAGCTTCAGTTCTATTTTTTGTAAATTTAATCTGTGTCAAACTAGCATAAATATGGGGTGTTTGCTTGACAGCGGGTATGCCCGGATCACTGTGACAGACATCTGCATAGCCCCTTTCTTCATATAAACGAGGTGCTTAACTTCACTAGTAAGTCTTGGAAATTTGGGGTGTTTTAGTTGATAAGACTAGTTCACATACACAATGTATGCGATGTTAGGCTTGTAAGAACAGTTCATGGTTGAACTTAAGATTTTGCAATTAAAGGGGAAGTGCGCAGATAAGCCAATTATTAATTTGCGTGACATTAAATGGGACATCTATTAGGTGCGAAATTGGAAGAGCTCACACATAGTCTATCCATTAATACCCCCAGTCTCAGACGAACTTGACTGAAGCCATGCCAACATGGTTGCTGGACCTTCCATTATGATTTACATCCACAGGTCATAGTGGACTCTTGAGACAAATGACAAAGATGAAGAGGGATCTTTGAAGACTCTGGTTATTATTCGAACTAGACTTGCATTACAATATGGTGATGATTCAATGCACCACAACGAACTGTCTGTTCCTCTAAACAACATATACTTCCTGGCGTTAAGGTTGCTATCAATGACAACAAGGTCGGTCTTAGGACTACCCATTATGCCGCCCCAAAACCCCACCAAACCGGCCACGTTCAATCACACAGTTGCATGAACAAAAAAACGCTCACCTTTTCTTCTGAAAATCCGCATCCTGCCGTCTGCAAAACTCACACTGAACCTGTTCTCATCTGTAAACAGTACTTGGACCATAGAGCACGCGTCCTATGGAGATTACACCGTCCCCATAGAATACGAAGATGATTTCATCTGTTTAGTATCTTATCAACGTAAATCAAGTTAAGCTTGTATTTCCATCACAATTCTTTTGAAATCTTTCTGAACAATGAACATCGATCGGTTTGATGTGCTTACAAGAACAACCAACACATAATATAGTTTTGAAACAAATTCATATACTTCAGCAGTTTTATTGAACACTTTCAGAATATATTTACTTCACTCACAACAGCAAGTGTTACTTAATTGTGTGGCGGACGTAAGAAGTCGCCCCGTACTTCATTCTCAGTGTTATTATATTTTCTGGTCCTTCGGGCTCATTAGTGTTGATGTTATTAGTTTTGAAAATTGAACAAATTGAATACTGCTTAAGCCGGTGCTAGTGGGCATGAGTAGTGTTGCACTTTTAATTACTACTCATGAACAGACTCAACAAAACCGAGTCAGCAATTTTCTTTTTGCATTGCTACTTTTACTTTCGAAGGGTCTCACACTTTCAGGATATACAAATAAATTTAAAATGGAAAAGTAGTAAAGTCAAGCAGGCAAAGCCACATACAAGACGCAACCACCACCAAAACTCCGATAGACAGCATGACACACATACACACACACAACCACACACCCAACCGCACACTCACACACGAGATGAACACAGAAAACACCAACAGACACACAAGAGCCAGAGACAAACACTCCACACATTAATAAAACCACAAGCACAAAGACGCAAGGCAAACAAAAGGAAGGGTGACAAAGAGAGTACCGCCTTGGCACGGTCAGTAGCAAAAACACCACTGGGGTTTAAACCGGTTTACGGACGTCCTAACCTCACACTTCTCTCAAAGTCACCCTAGCTTTACAACTAGTGTAAATAAAGGTATCCCCGCCGGACTTACCCACAACATAGGCGACGGTGAACGCAGGACAACATGTAAAACATAGCATAATAACTGTGACAATCCGTCAAATATGTACTCAATGACTTTGCTGAAGTCAGAGCACCTGCAGGTAAGCCGTTAAGGGCACGACAGGGAAAAAGTAATACATGAGTCTGGTAAGCTCATCCCGTATCTGAGTTTAAGAGTATACCATTAGACTATCTTAGTGAATATTTCGATACATAGAAGTAACGAATAAGACACGTTCAAACCAATACAGACAATAGTGGGTAATTGCTGTACAACTGTAATTTCTTCAGATGGTAAAACTGTCATTTAAGCCTCCGTGACCTAATGGATAAGGTATCGACCTCCTAAGAGGGTTCGAGTCACGCCGGAGGTTAACCTTTGAATCTCGAAATACTCCATACAATACACGCAATATTTTCTTGGTATATTAACTAAAGTAGGTGCTTAAATGAATACAGTAAAACCTCTCTAAACTGGAATTGTAGTAAAGAAATATTTAAATACATTTAAGCAGGCAGCTGCTTAATGCAAGGTGAAAGTCACGCCGAAAGCTCCTAGAGCCATCTGATCAGGATCTACTCTGTTTGCTTATGGAATAATACAGACCTAATTCTACAGTTTATGCCATGGCAAAGGTTTCCTATGTTCATATGCCTTTTTAAAAGTTCAGCTAATTAATATTGATGAATGTCATTCGTTCTTATATTCATGGAGTAAAAGTTTAAAAAGGTAATACATTGTTATGTCTTATGTATTTGTTACTGAATGTACCGATACATAGATATTAAGAAGTAACGAATATGACACGTTTCAAGCAATACATGTATAACGGACTTCTGTACAATTGTAATTTCTTCAGAAGAAACACACTGACAATTAAGCCTCCGTGGCCCAATGGATAAGGCATCGGCCTCCTAAGCCTGGGATTGCGGGTTCTAGTCCCGTCCGGAGGTTTGCTTTTTAGTTTCGAAATACTCCATATTTTCTCTTTATTAACTAAGTGAATATGTCTGCATTTATGTGGATTTGACAATATCCACATTTCTTTCATTACATCTATTGACTATATCAAGGTGATTACATTGTATTGGAATGCAGTGTCAAAAGAAATGGAATTTGCCAACAGTGTACACACAGATAAGAAACAAGATTGTCGATACTTAACCCTTACTGTGCGGGACATGCAAACATGTAGACCCAGATGAGAGGGCTCCCATAGGTGTCTGCACTGTTTGTCATGTTATACCTTATATGTTTCTTTAGAAAATCCCTAAATAGTCACCATAAGCTTGACGCGTTTGAAGTTTGGAATATTCCATTTGAAAATTCAGAATTGTAAGGGGTTAAATGTATTCAGATCTCGACTATAGACAACCATAATGCTAATTAGGAATGTTTTCAAATATATTGAATATCCTAGCATCTGGTGGAGCATCCTGCTGTAAAAATATGATGTCTGTCAAACTCTGATTTTGTTACCTTTTCAAGACTATTAATGGAACTGCTTTTGCTGTTGTTTCATTTCTTTCCTCTAAATGAACTAAGTCAGTTGTTTTGTTTTGTTAGTATTTCAATAGATCGGGTCCAGTTTTCACCCTAGTGTAAATATATTTTGTATGGATTTGCAAAATAAGCATTTATAAATGGTGGTGTGAAAAAGAAAGGTACTTTAAGAATTGAAGCAGACGACACTATTTACAGATGACAATTACTCAGAGTGCAGAATGTTAAGTGTGGATTCATTTCCAAGTATCTGACAAATCAGATAAGCAGAACTCATTAAAAGCGACTACTTAATGAATATAAATAAGTATTTTAAAAGCAAGCTGTTGCTTGATGTAAGATGAAAGTAATGCAGAAAGATTGTGAAACCATGGTATACATATATTAATTACTAACATTCTCCAACGTCAGCCAATCACATTACGGCTATTTCGTATAGTTAATATACTCAGGGAGTATATGCTTATTTAATACAATGACAACAATCGCCAACGGTTTACAGATACGAGTAGAGGCATCTAAGCGTTAAGAGCTAAGTGTCCTAAACTATTTTCACACAGATTGACAAGAACAAGTTTGGACCATGTATTTGAGTTTCAGAAAAAGGAGGCTGTGTTCATTTCGAACATATATCGCTATCATCACCATAACTTTTCTAATAGGACCTATCTGTTTCTTTCCAAATACTACGCAGTATGGCATGTTTCGAAGGTACTTTTCCAAAAGTGAAGATACCTGTGTCAACGTATATCTCAATCATTGGTGGAACAGTAACTTAACAGCAAGTATTCATGATACCTCCTCCGAATCGTACCACTCAATGGAAATTGACATATCATCGCAGATGCCCGTGAGAAGTGGGAATGAAAGTGTATCAGGCTTTAATAATAAGCCAACTCAAAGACACGTCTTTATAAATGCTATCGGATGTTTGCACGTAGATAAAATGAAAAAAGGACTTGCGCAAGTCATGAATGAGCGAAATTTTGAGGGGGCAACATGTGTTTCTAAGAATGCATCGTTTGATACAAGCATTGTACACCGTGTAAGTACGTTCTTATACCGTTTATATCTATTATTATGTCTCACCCATTTATAATGGGGAGACATATTATTTTTGGTCGAGTTATTTGTCTGTCCGTCTGTCCGCGCTAACAATTCCTGTTTATGTGACTAAATAGTTATATGAAAACAAAAGATATTTTGTTATCATCGGTTTTATGAGGCATATTTTCAGTTTATGTGGCTATTTCGGACAAAAGAATAGCCACATACACTCAATCCGTTAGAACGTCCGTCCGTCCGCCCGTCTGTCCGTCAGTCTGTCACACTCGTGTCCGCTCCATATCTCTTACAAATATGGAAGGATTTCAAAATGCTTTGGCACAAATGTTCGACTCAACAAGACGATGTGCAGAACGATCGATTCACGCACGTGGGTAAAAGGTCAATGTCACAATTCAATGTCACACGTTTTAAGCCACATCCTTCGTGTCCGCTCCATAGCTCTTAAACCGTTGGAAGGATTTTAAAATGATGTGGCACAAATGTGGCAAAAACGCGATGTGCAGACAGCAAGATTCAGGCACATTCATCAAAGGTCAAGGTCTCAATTTGAGGTCATGGTCACAATTCAAGGTCAATTATTCACACTTTCTTGTCCGGGCGATAACTCCAACATGGCTAATGTCATTTGATTGAAACGTCATACATTGACAGCGCTTGATGAGAGGAAGTGTCAGGTATAAGGGCCATAACTCTGGCTTCAATACCTTTGGAGTTATTGCCCTGTGTTACATTTTCTTGTCCGATCAATAACTCCTGCTCTATTGATGTTATTGGAATAACATTTCATGCATGGAAAGAGCATGATTGAAGGAAGTGGTATGCATAAGTATCATAAATCTGGCTTAAATAATATTGGTGTTATTGCCTCCCATTTTCTGCAGAGTTATGGGACTTTGAAATTTTTACATGGACAATTTTGTCCGTGGGGTTTCCCCAAAAATCTTTAATCGGATTTTCATGAAACTTCATAGGATTGATCAGCACCATGCCTAGTTGTGCATAAGTTTATTCCTTTTCCGGTTCGATGATTTTCTGAGTTAAAGGACTTTGGAAAATTATGTCCACGCGTTGGGGAGACATAAGTCTTTCTATCAAAACAATTCTAGTTTCTTTCTGTTCATCTATGATCCTCTTCAGTGTCTTGAGAATCGCTGGTAAGCATTTAATGCGTTATGCTCAACTATTTTTAGCCTGGCGGAAGCCAGTCTTTAGTACCGTATATCGGATTCAGCAATCGTTCCAATGCCACATCCGATTTAACATGTTTGTGTATTAATGCACCGTAGGCGGATCTATATGCCTACATGTAATCGAATATTTTCAATACAGCATAATACCACTTAACTAATTTGAACCAGAGCTGTCTGCAATTCCAGGTCAAATGCTTATGAGGAGTTAAGCGGTTAAAATAGTGCCCTTTGAAATCTCAGTCTTATTATTATGACAGTGATCCATAGCATTCCTTTATATTTTAGACAAGAAAAGTAATCTATGATATTTTAAAACGATTACCAAAACGGGAAGAGAAAAGGAGCAAATTATAGCATTGAAACGGCCACATGAATGACATGATCAAAACGTTTGTAGAACGTCCCACACGCGCTTGAATTGACAGACCTTTCATCCAAAACGACGGAAGTATTTTGTTATATTTATACAATTTTTAAGTCTTTGAGCGTCGTCTTTAAGTGTCGTCTTATTACTTCTAGGTTTCCAAATACTGCCATCAGTAGATTTTCTAGTAGTGTTTCTAGAGGGTAATTATTTACAGTTTTGATGTGAAATACGGTACAAAGCTGACCGAGTCGTCAGTATTGCTTTGTTGCCTTTACAGACGTGTATTGTCTGTGTAACTCTGAAATCAGTTTTCATATAAAGCGATACCGTTTTTGAAATCTTTCTATCGGTTGCAGATATTTCCAGATAAATATAGGTACAGTAGAACCTGTCATAAGCGACCCTCAAAAAGAGGTGTAGCTATGGACCTATTAGGGAGGTAATAGCTTAATACAGGTCAAAAATAATGCAGATCACGCATATAGGAGCTTTCTGCATTACTTTTGCCATGCATTAAGCATCAACCTGCTTTTTAAGACTCCTATGTTCAATAAAGTAATGATCGCTTAAGATTGGTTCTACTGTAAGGGTCAGTACTTAACTTTTGTCGTTACATTGCATACTTCTTTATCTGTGCAATTTAATTGGAAATTGTGGCAAGAAACATGCAGATGTTGTTATTTACATTTAAATAGAACAAAATTTGTTTTTCTTATTATCATCTCAATTGTCCCCCATATATCCAAGGGGGTCAGCCCGCCCGTCGACAATTGCTTTAAACGACATCTCTTCTGAAACCGCATGGTAGAGTGTTACCAAACTTCATATAAATAATCTTGGTATTAAGCCCTATCAGAAATGCTAAAGGAATTCGGATCATTTGGATCAATGAAGAACTCTGGTTGCATTGGCAACAAAAAGAAACAAAATTCCTAAGAAATCTTCTCCAAAACCAGGGGTCAGATTTGAATGATACTTGAAAGAAATAGTCCTCTGATAAACAACTGCCAACATTTCTTAAATTATGTTGATATCTCAAAAAAAGGGACGGGACTACTCTTCCGCCAGTCTTTCAACGATTCCAGCGCTTTCGTTAATATCATAATATTAACTCACGCCCTGTTACACAAAGTGTAGTTTGAGCGCAATACAGTCAAACCCCCTCGAAACAGGACGTTCAATTTAGTATAAATATCGGTCTTGGACACAGGTGGCAGCTTAATGTAGGTTGAAAGTCATGCATTTAGCAGCCACCTGCCTAGCGTGTCTAAATTCTTCTTGTCTACTATTCCGATTTAAAGGGTTTTTTCTGTAACTGATTATGATGTAGAATGATTGCAGTGTCTGTCAGATATTCTGTGGTTGGAGTGCTATGTATAGCAAATATATTGTAGATTGAGTGCAAGGTTTTTCAAATGTACCTCAGGTATGGAACAGTATATACTATTGTTTGAGAACACTGTCTGTCATATATACTATTGTTTTAGAACACTGTATGTCATATACACTATTGTTTTAGAACAGCGTATGGCATATACACTATTGTTTTCGAACAGTGTATGGCATACATAATTTAATTTGAGCACACTGTCTGTCATATATGCTATTGTTTTAGAACACTGCCTGTCATATACATTATTGTTTTAGAACAGTGAATGTCATATACATTGTATGTTTCGAACAGTGTCTTTCATGTAAACTGTTGTTTGAGAATACTGCTTTTAATATATACTGTAGTTTGAGAAACAGGTATGTCATAAAACTGTAATTTGAGAACACTGTATGTCAAATATACTGTCGTTTTAGAATAGTGTCTGCGTTATCTATTGTAGTTTTAGAACAGGGTCAGTCATATATACTACATTTTGAAAATAATATATGTCACATGACCTGTAGTTTGAAAATACTGGCTGTTAATATACGGTATTTTGAGAACAATATCCATTAACCCTTTACTTTATGTAAGCACATTTTTACGCATCTGAAAAACAAATTAGACCCAAATCCGACGGCTCCTATGGGAGTCATTTAATCAGGGTCTGCTCTGTTTGCTTATGGTGTAATATAGATCAGTTTCTACAGCTTCTGCCTGAGAGTTTCCTGTGTTCATGGACCATTGTAAAAAATAATCTTAATAATATTCATGACGTGTGGCATCTCCTGACTGGTTTCTATTCTATTTTATCCGTAATGTAAGAGTGATAGGTCTGACAAAATATATAATAGATTGAGAACACTGTACACTTCACATGTACAATGTACAATAGTTCGTTGTATAGTTATTTATAAGCACATGTTCTGTCAAGTATACTATAGTTTAAGAGCGATGCTTGTTAGGTTTTCTGTTGTTTGATCGCCGTGAATGCCATTTATACTGTAGGTTGAATACGATGTCCGTTAAATCACTGCAGGTTGAGAACAAAGCCTGTGATATACGCTGTATTCTAACACGATTCTAAACCTACCGAGAAACGTGTTTTAATCCGTTATAATGACCTGCACGCGCTGCGTTTCTATCGGCTGTTCCGCGAGTAATTCTATTCTGTTTCACATTCAAACATCACACAGTTAAATGTAATTTCACATTTTAAATCTGTAAACACGATGGCTCTAGCAGACATAATGTAAATGGCACAGTTGTTCGCTTCAATGTGAACGATGGAGCATGGAATTGTCGTTTTCTGTTGAGACTTGGCCCAAGTATGTTTTATGACCACAATCGTGTTAGAATCGAAATAACAAATATGCAGTTGTGCATTATCGCGCATTAGATCACAGTTAGTAGTTGAGATGTATGCAATTAAATCACTCGGCCTAAAAGTCTTGTGATCCAATGACTCCACATCTCAACTCCTAACTGTGATCTAATGCGCGATACTGCACAGCTACAGGTAAACCACGCTATATTGAGACTTGTTGTTATTTTGTTGTTTACATAACAGCACACAAATACAGGTCCAGACAATATAATTTTAGTAAGTCACCACATATTATGTACTGGGCTTTGGTCTAATGGATATGTAGGCTACCTGGTCTTGCAAACTGTGGTTTGTGGGTTCGATTCACAAGCTAGGCAGTTTTCGTTTTTAATAAAAAAAAACTGGTTTGCTATTTGTAATCATCTTCATAATTTTATTATTTTTCAATTATATGTTAATGTTTTGTTATTAATCATTGGCCGCAGCCAATCTTTTAGAGGTTTAAAAAGTCCGTATGCGTTTCTGCGGGATTAGTTTTTATTTACATGTTTAATAGAAAATTCCAAGTACAGTTTATATTTGTTTGGCTGCTATTTACTGCATTGTAACATATTTTTCAGCGGTTGCACATATTTTTGTTTATATCTACATACGAGCCTATATTCCGAACTCTGACGGAATACGGCGAGTAGTTACGATTGTCTCATACGGCTTTGAATTTTGACCATGCGTTTCTGCGGTCCTGTGTTTCTATAAAAGTCAATATTTTTAATAACTGTGGTTTACTGTGAGCCAAGTTTTTATTAATATATGTTAATTTATTTTATTTATTTTGATTCATATATTTTTCTCAGCATATTTTGTCGGGGTTATTTCCTTCTTTTCTGCCATGATCCAGTTTCAGTGAAAATGCTAGTGAATTAGGTATAACTGATTAAAATCACATTCCCAATCATAGCTGTCAGCGTGGTCTAAGGGTTATAACGATGGACTAGGAAACGTGACGTCGTGGGTTCGATCCTCGGTAGAAGCTGAATTATGTTTTTTCTCTCATATTTTCTTAGTACCCTTAGTATACGTACTTTTGCTTTAAAACCATTTTGTATATAAAAATATAAGTCCTTTGTTTGCATTTTGGCTTTGTTAAAGTTATTTAGCTGAGACATTTAACTCGTGGTTTTGTTGACCGTTTTGCATATTTCACCATTGTGCATGAATTTGCTTCAACGTAAATGTATAATTATCTTATACTAACCTGTTCTTAATTTAGGGACAATATAAGTGAAAAGGTTAATGGGCATTGAGTCGACCTATTGGCATAATTTCATGTAGACTGTAAGTATGGGAGTTCGTATGCCTTGTGAACATCACTTAATGTGATAATTGTTTATACGTCAGTGTGTTTCAGCAAATGAATAACATTGATATGTGACGTAATGTGTATTATTGGTGTCAAACACAGGCATTATGCATCATGACTCATTAAAACATTCCCCAGTTTCTGCTACATATATTAATTTATACATAACAATCATGTTTTCCCAATGTATCTGTTAATTAAAAGTACTAAACAATATTGCTCCCTCTTTTTCTTCTATCCTGCTTAAATACATGTTACGCAGCCATTTTTCGCTGTTATATGTTATATTTATTTTTGTTGTATGGATAGTATTTTAGTAAAACAATAATGGCCACTGGTCAGAATCGAACTCGAGACCGCCAGGGTGCAAGCCCAGATACATATCCATTGCACCAAGATAACTATGCTGAAGAGTTGTGGCTTACTAAGTTATTTAAAAATAAAGAAGCGTCGTGGTGGGTTCATTTTGTTTACATTAGAGTAGGTCATGTTTTGTTCCAAAATAAGTTGGTCTATCTGTACCTGTATATAAGGATCTTTTGAATTTCATATGTAAACAGGGCCGTCTAATTTAGGTCTGTCCTGTATCTATGGAGGAAAGTGTTAAGTGGAGTTTCTTCATTTGAACTGCGCATTGGTTTCCGCAAGTTGATGAAATACCTGTTTCGCAGAATATAGCTAAGAAGTAAAGTTTTGATAATCATTTTTAAAAGATTGGTTTATGGCAGGGAATGTCAGATAAATGTTTTAGGGTAATTATACTTTTTACTAGATCCAAATGGGTAAAAAAGTACTGGATTTCCTTCTTTTATAATACCAAATAAGAAATGGTAAAACATCATATTTCAAAATTCCCAAGACGTTCTGATCAAGTTAGTGAAAATATAACGGACATAGGTGAATGTTATGCCCAAATTATTCAAAAACCATTGGATATTTTTAGTTAACCCATTTATTTCCTTACTTCAGAGTAGTAGCACATGCAAACGGCTTGGATCCAGATGAGATACTGAGTAACTCTGCATCTCATCTGAATCCAAGATTTTTGACATTCGGTTAATGGCTGTGTCAAATTTTGTGGAAGTTGTTTAAAATCTGAAGTTCATGCAGTCAAAATGTATATTTATATAACCATTCATTTTATCACTGATAAAAATGCTATTTACACAGTTAAAATAATTTTTAAGCAAATGAATAAAATTCCCATTTTCAGAGAACATTCCCCTCTCATAAGGCATCGGCCTCATTCCCCAAATGTAGAGAATCTGACCTGGGTTAGAATGTGAAGTACAGTAAAACCTCTCTATAACGGCCACTAAATTACATAAAATATTTTGTGTTAAAGGCAGGTGGCTGCTTAAAGCAAGGTGAAAGTAAAACAGAACGCTCCTATAGGAGCTTTAAGCAGTCACCTGCCCTAAATACCAACTAATTAACACAATTTAATGGCCGTTATAGGGAGGTTTTACTGTATTGTCTAAAGATTTTGCACACAAATAATTCAGTCTTAAAATACAAATGCAAAATCAACTTATGATATATGAAATAAAATTACACATGGGGGGATGAATCGGGCTTATGAAATAAAACATTTACTAATGGTAATTGGTATACATGAATATTGGCTAACCTATGCTAAAATCAGAAACACTGACCTGAATTAAACAATTTATCAAACAAGGGAATTTTGACATTTATATGCAATTCAGGTTTGGAAATATCAACAATTCATTGTATTATAAACAAATATGTACTCAATAACTTTGCTAAAGAACAACTGCTGGGGAGCCGTTAAGGGCATGACATAGAAAAGGCAATACATGTTACAGTGTGTTAAGTTACAGTGTATTTGACAGGTATTGCTCTCATGCAACAGAATACAACTATTTCGCTGCCAATGTCGCATCTGTGATTACCTATGCAAATAGTTTGGATCCAGATGAGATGCCGAGTAGCTCGGTGTTTCATCAGGATCCGAACTGTTTGCAACTGTGACTGTTTTTAAACAACAATGAATAAACATAAAAAGAAATGACAATTGTAGCTGAAGAAATAGTTTGCAGTCGACACAATTTGGCAGCGAAAGAGTAAATTTTAACTACAGTATGTATTACAGACGTTGTTTCAAAGCTGAATTGATTCAACAAACATTGTATTCTAAATACAGTATAAATGACAGTAATTGCGTTCAAACTACAGAATATTTAACGAAGATTGTTCTCACACTACAGTATGCGTGACAGACATCTTACTTGAATTATTGCATATTTGAGACATGACTCTCAGCCTAGTATATATTTGGCAGACATGGCACTCATGCAACAGTATAGAACAAACTATAGCAGAGTGAGTGAGTGAGTTGGGTTTAACGGCATATATTAGAATAGAACAAAATAGAACAGAAGCCAGATAGGAGCTGCCACAAGAAAGTCTACAACAACCCCAGATAGTGAACGGATCTCGTTCTTAACCCTTTCCTCCATGATTATTAATGTAAGAAATAATGCCAGGAATGTTAATTAGATTAATTTGTTTAATAGCACATGGATATATGGTATACTTTGTTCTCAGACTAAAGTATATTTGGCACGCGTTGTTCTCAAACACTTGATAAATAACAAATGTGTACAGATAGACCAACTTAATTTGGAACAAAACATGACCTACTCTAATGTAAACAAAACGAAGCGACTACAGCGCTTCTTTATTTTTAAAAGCCTTAGCAAGCAGCAATTTTTCAACATAGTTGTCTTGGTGCAATGGATATGTATCTGGACGTGCATGTGGCGGTCTTGAGTTCGATTCTTACCAGTGACAAATATTTTTTTTTACCTTTATATCTGCAAGGAGGGAACCGCTCAAGTGAGGTGTTGTTAGAAGAGGAAATGCTGTAAATGCAATGTACTGCTCAACCCAAACAATCAAAACACTATTTACCGTGTTCCTCTCCTTCTTCCTCAAGACTTCCCTCAACTGAAATTAAATTTAAAGCACATCTATAACTTTAATTACTTTTAATGTGCATAAATATCCATGTGTACAACTGTCATTGTTTAAAATATAAGTTAATAAATATTAATAATGTCATTATTATTTCGTACATGAATAATCACTATTCAACAGGGAAAGTGTCCCAGTCGGGCCAGTCCCCAGGTTGGCTAGCAAAGAAACTGCAGAATCATATCTATATTTTCAAAGCAAGCAGAGCAGACCCCGCAGGTGCTGTCTGATCTGGGTCTTCTCTATGTGCAAGTGTGTAGAACGGCATATTTGTCGAAAACAATGTTTAATGTTGAAGGATTAACCCTTTACTTCGTAAATGCTGCTTTCTACTCCTGTGCAAACACATTAGACCAAGATCTGACAGTTTCCTATGTATATGTGCTGTTAAACAATTAATTTAATTATCATCATGATAATACCATGATGTCCATATTTCTTAGATGAATATTCATGGAGTAAGGGTTTTATATATTTTATGTTATTTTTTTTAGGGACAAGGTGGGACTTCTAATACCATTTAAACTTTAGCAATCTAATAAGACATGGATCTCATTGTCAACACCATTCAAAAACACATTTTATATATTCTATTTTATGGCTAAAAGTTACAAATGAACACCTTCTTTGTATTTCTAATTTACATGTGAATTTAATCATAATGTAGTAAGGACACAGCTTCGATTCCATATATAAATGTGATTTAAATAAACCATCGGTATGAAATTACATGTATCAGATCTCACAGAATTGTCACAAATGGTTTAATCAAGGTTTCAAATACAATAAAAATACATATAATTTCTTATGTATTTAAAAAATTAATTTTCTATTTGGTTTATATTGTATTGGGTAAATAATATGTCTATAAAAATTTGCATTTTAAAACAAGATCCAATTTTACTTCCTTACTTAAATGTTAGGCTTATATGAGATATGAAAAACGCATACTTTCAACTGATAAGTGATAACTCTCGGTATCTTTTTACAATGTATGCATAAATAGAGGATCTTACATGAGTGTTCATTACACATTGTTTTTATGAAACGAGTTTACTATAATAATATGACACGAGTTTTAGCATAATCACATAATCCACAAAATGCCATAGAAAATAAATCAGACTAGCTGGCGGCGGTTTCTGCCATTGCTTTACAACCAGCGTAGTAATACGACGGACGACGCGCATGGAGTGCTATGATTGGCTAACGCTTTTTAAATGAGCGCTACGATTGGCTAACTTGCTAATTTGCATAAAACAATGCACTAGTGCAATTCTGCGAAATACGGCACTATGTTACGGTACTCACGCATGGTAGATTATGTGATAAATTCTAAATATCATTTCCTGTTTAAGCTTAAAAATGTAAAACCCTTTACTCCATGAATACACCTTTATACGCCTTTGCAAACAGAGCAGACGCGAACGAATATTTTTACCGTAGTTTTCGCAACATCTTGGCGTTTTAAAGTAGAAGGAATATCGCCGAGGTTTCCGATTGCATTTTTTATGCACATTCGTAACTGATTAGCATATAGACCTACATTTTCAGCCAATGAAACTGCCTTTTGGCGGCATCGGTTTGCTTTTGATATTATATTGATATGATTCTATAGTTTCTGTCATGACCAAACATTCCTGTGGCATTGTGCTAATATAACAATAATATTTATAACTAATGTATGCACGGTGTCATAACAAATAAGTCAAGATAAGTATTATTTTGAGTCGGCAAGACATCCACAAATGACATAGGCTCTGAAGAGCTCCTATAACAGCCGTCTTATCAAGATCTGCTCTGTAAACACGTAACATGAAATATACGAGAAATCAAAGGCCTGAATGGCCATAATGGCGTTCGGGTTAGATATGGATGTTAAGTGTAAGGGGAGAACTTGCTGTACACGTTAATAACAATGCCTGACGTCTTGGAATTGATAAAAATATTAATTAACAGCACGTGTTTTTGAAACACTATGCCACTGATTGTCACCAATATAAATTTGACCCGTAATTTAATTTGACATTTAACTTTTACATGACCTTGATTTTAATAAGCCCCCCCCCCCCCCCCCCCACGAAAAAAAATAATAATATTTCACCTCCGTAAGTTGCACAGGCATGACAACATTAAAGTTTGAGCCAAGCCAACAAACCAACAAACAGGGCAAAATCACCCCCTCCTCATTGACTGGGGCATACAAATATGACGGACTGAAACCAAAGGGGCCATCTGATGGTCTGCTGTTTACATATATAGACATGCTTCTAGTTCCACTATGACCAAAAGAAGTATCTTATTTATATTCATGATGTCATTATTTCTTATATGAATATTCATGGAGTAAAGGGTCAATTAATGCTTTCATATCCAAAGCTGATGCAAAAACTGAAGCACAACACCAAAGATATACAAAGGCTACCTATAATCTATAATCTTACACATTACATTTATTTTTCCATGTTCAGCACTCATTTATTTTGAATAACTGTAGTCTGCTTACACATTGAATGTAGACTGGTTTTATTTTCAATTACTAAGTAAATCCATACTTACAATTACGGTAGTTGTTTGGAACCTGTTGAAACTCAAATTCAGAACTACAGTCTGAAGTAGTGTTGTAATCTGGGAAAGACATTTCAACAAATTGCTACCCACTTTCGCTTTTACACGACACAAACGCCTTGAGCAAAATGACAGTGTCGGCGGTTACACGATAAATATCAGAGGCTATATTTTCACAGTTATTATTGACACTGGAATATAATTTGATTGCATATGTGTTGAAAACCTTCTATGGATAATACCTACTTTGATAAGCCGATAGAACCCTGTGTTTTTACGGTTTTACTTCTTTTAAGAATTAGACTTCTCTTGACGTTGGGTGTTATTGTCAAAACACGCTGTTCGTTGCGTGATACATGTGTATATTGGAATTCCGAATTTCATTGGTTGATAATTTTAGATTTCTTTGACCTTGTCCTTTATGAAACTTCCTATTTTCTAATTTGAGTACGGGTCAAACGGAAATGACCGAAACGATGCAAAAGGCAGTTTGATTGGCTGAAAATGTAGGTCTATATGCTAATCAGTTACGAATGTGCATAAAAATGCAATCGGAAACCTCGGCGATATTCCTTCTACTTTTAAACACCAAGATGTTGCGAAAACTACGGTAAAAATATTCGTTCGCGTCTTCTTTGGATTTTATTAAAAAATGAGTTTATCTTTGTGTATATTAGTATAAATTATCTTACATAGCGCAACATTATTAAATACACGAAGAGTAAACAAATACATGAACATTTTACAACAAAACTAGTGCAGAATTGATTGTTTTTGTCTTGCGCATGTTCACTAGAATAGTGAACACGTTGCCGTAAAGAGACCGACTGCTATATGGCGTTCCGAACGCCATAATAAAAAAAATCCAATCCCGTTAAGAAAGGGGGCACCGCAAGTTCAACGAGAAATGATTTTTTTTTTCAAATCACGTCAAAGTTTTTGAAAGCGACACAGCGTTATGTAATTTGACTTTTTTCCATGGACGCTGTGTCTATCGTATCTTGTGTTTATTTAATACAAATTGAGAAAAAGTATATAAAATAAAGACATAGCAGAATGTACACTTGCATTATAAATAATCATTACATAATATTCATCATGAAGCCTTACCATAAACCAAAATAAATTAAGAAAGCAGAAAAGCATTGATGCAAAACGGGGGATATAATGTTTTCGTGAGAGTTGTCTGTTTGTCTGTCCGTCTGTCAGTCACACTTTCTTGTCCGGACGATAAATTCAATATGCCTGATGCCAGTTGATTGAAATTTCATATATGGATACAGCATTATGAGGAAATGTCATGCATAAGGTTCATAACTCTGGCTTAACTTATATAGGAGTTATTGTCCTTTTGTAATTTTCTTACACTTTTTTGTCTGGACGATAACTCCTATATGGCTTATCCCATTGGATTGAAACTTCATACCTAGACAGATCATGATGGAAGAAAGTGTCATGGACAAGGTCCATAACTCTGGCTTCAATAAATTGAAAGTTATTGCCCATTGTACATTTGTTAAACACTTCCCTATCTGGACGATAACTCCAAAATGACTCATGGCATTGAATTGAAACTTCATACATGGAAAGAGCATGATGAGGGAAAGTGTCATGCACAGGAGCAATAACTATGGCTTCAATACTTTTGGATTTATTGCCCTTTGTTTCATTTTTGTCCGATCAATAACTCCTGTTCTACTGATGCTACTGGAATGACATTTCATTTATGGAAAGAGCATGATGAAAGGAAATATCATTCTTCAAGTCCATAACAGTTTTAGTTATTTCCCTTTACATATTGTTTTTGTTAGAGTTATTGGTCTGTCTGTCTGTCACACATTTAGTCATATACAGAAATGTATGTCGCAGTGTGTATGTGTGGGTGCGTTGAGTAGGGGGGGGGGGAGAGGAGACAACCGTTTTGTGACAAAAACCGCTAGTTACTAGATGTTTGCACGGCAAATACCAGTTGAGTGGCCTGTCAATCAAAGTTGTATGCATGTCAATAGAATATTATTAAATCAAAATCCAAATTAATTAATTAATTATGAATCAGTTCCCCTTTTTAACGGTAGTCACAATATTCGCGTTCAACATAGTAAGATAACGGTCACCACTGTAATGACATAAACTGCTCTTTTTTCAGGAATTAATACGTAACATATTTCAAAATTAAAATATTCCTGTTTAAATAACACACCGATGCCCATGACCGTTTGTTAGAAATTATATAATAGATCTGACTCTAAAGTTTCAATAGAAACAAATCAGTCGGGCGTATTAAAATGAAATAAGCAAACAGTAGACCCTTATCTGCCGTCTGATCAGTGTATACTCCATTTGCAAGGCACGAGAAAGCATTTATATGAAGGAAATGGTTGAAATAACACCCAGTTCAGTCCAATAGCCCTAACGATATTGATAATTATTCAAACACATGGAACCTAAAATAAATGTCAACAAAACAATAATTATGATTTTTGAAAATGAACGGCATACCAGCTACGATTTTTATTTATATAATTCACGATTAGGACATGTTAAATCCTTCAAATATCTTGGTGTGTATTTATTCAAAAATGGAAATTGGAATTTCTAGATTTTTTAAATGTCTTTCTAGAGCCATAACATTCTTTGTTAAACCATTTGTTTTTTCCTATTGACTTTCGTTGGTTGTTTTCTGTTTGATTTTTCTTTTCCAAACACATTAAGTGCATGTTCCTGCATGAAAGATGTAAATTCTTCAAAAGGTCGGTAATACTTTTATCATTGATTGTGTCGGTTATTTCTAGCAGTGTACTACTATTCTGTTCTAGTACCTGTCGGAATGTGTCTGCACGTGCGACATCCCAGTCAATGAATTGCTCTCTGGCAGGAATGTTGTCATGTGACTCATTCTGCGATCTGATTCGCTCAATACAAACGTTTAGTGCGCAGTGATCTGAAAATTCATTCAGTGAAAGAATTTCAAATCTATCAACGAAACTTTAGTCATTATCATTTAGTAATACATAGTCTACTACGCTTTCGCCATTTTTGTTAATAAATGTAAATTCTCCCACATCTAAATCTGTTCCTATGCGACCATTTGCAATTAGTAAATTGGTAGATTTGCAAAGTTGTATAAGGCGTTTGCCGTATGCATCGAATACATGCTCTTTATTAACTCTTTCGCCCAGACAATTATGAATTTCCAGTTCAACATTTGTATCTAGGAATCTATCAAAATCTAAAAAAATCATTTCCAGTAGATGTCCGACTATTAAAATCCCCGTTGACAAATACTTTTCCCAGTGATTTGTATTTTTCTATGCCAGATTCGATCTGTTCGAACATATCGGTCTCAGTGGAACTGAATACTCTAGAATTGCTAGGTGGAATATAACAACAGCATAAATATACATCATTGTTAAAATGAAAAAGTGTTCTACATAATTTTATCCAAATAATTCCACTCGGGTTTCTTTCAACAATATGTTTTTTTCCCAATCAAATTTGATTTAAAATATGTAGACAGTCCGCGATCCTTTCTGGTACCCACCGATGTATTTCCATATAAGTGCTCGGACACCCTTAATGTCTGTATTAACATGTGACTGTGGCGAAAGCCAAAGTTCTGTCAGAATTGTTACATCATTATTATTTTATAAAGTCCAAAAAGTCAGTATCACTTAGTTTTCTAACTAACCCATTCACGTTCCATGTAATGATGTCTAGGTGCTCCTCGTGACACCTTTATTCAGCATCGCTGTCTGGTTTCGGCGGCTGGTACTGCTTCCCGTCGATGTAGAGCTTGTCTCCTACGTATTTGACGTCTTTGTCCTTCTTTTTTCCCGAAACGTCGTATGGAGTGTTTTCCGCGACTCGCGCCATTCCCGAAGGATCTGTTGTCCTAATCCAAGACCCGCTTTGTTGAGCTCGTCTCGTAAAGGTATGGATGCCTTTCTCACATTCTCTCGGTCCCGGAAGTAGTGGAATTTTGCTATTACGGGCCTAGATTTAGCACTATTCCTTAAAGCACATAGCCTGTGGGATCTGTCCAGTACAATTTCCGTGGCGTCAACCTCCAGATTTTCCTGAATGAACCGTTTAACAATATCGTCACAGTTTCCGCAATTCCTGCTGCCTCGGGAATACCATAAAATATCAGATTGTCCCTCATTGATCGGAATTCACCCTCCATAATTTTGTCATGTAAACGATCTTTTTCTTTCTTAAGGTTTTCCAAATGTGTCTGTAGTGACTGGTTTGATTTCTGCATTTCTTCCAAATCTTGTCTCGTAGAACTCAACTGCTCTTTCTGGGACTCGTACTTCTCACTGACAAACGAACACGTGTTCTCTACTTCCGATACTCTTCTGTCTATCCCAACTACTTTTGTTTCAAGATCATTTAACTTTACACTGATCATATTCACAGTCATCTTGACGCTTTCGACCCTGTCTACCTTTAGCTTAATGTTCCCCACGTCCTCGATTAAACTGACGGCCCAGGGGTGTGGGGTGGTTTGAGAGGTGGGCGTTTGCTGCATGAATTGTGGAGCATATTGGCCTTGGGGTGACTGTATTATTTGTCCGTTGTAATGTTGTTGCTGGTTGTAGTTCATATTATGATTCTCATACACATAATACTCTGGAGATGACGGATGAAAACGTTTGTTTTGGTTACTCACAGTTGCCTGACCAGGTTCACACGCACTGCCCAAACCGGTTTTTGTTGTATTGTTGCTTTGTGTACTGCTTTCCGAAAACAATGGAGAGATGGTTTTCCGCTTCTTTTTGCCTCCAGCCGTATTCTTCTGACATTTTTCTTTAGGCGGCATGAAGAAATATAATTTACGATGTTTTCAAACAAAAATATTTTAAAGAGTTGTTTTAAGCTAAATTCTTTATTTAAGTTTCCGAGATAAAATCCACGGCTTGCTCATCAAGGGAGATAACTTCTAGACAGCAGGTTACGTAATTGTGCTGAAGAAAATAACTAATTGAAATTCCAGTTTGGGTTTCGAAAAGGTCGCAGCACAGTTGATTGTATATTTCTTTTAAATTCAGTGATAGATAAGGTGATTAATCGTAAGCGTCGTAAACTGTACTGTGCTTTAGTAGATTTTCGTAAGGTGATATCGTGTATAGGGACGAAATATGGTATAAGCTTATAAGATACGGTACCTCCTGCAAAATGGTAAAAATGCTCCAAGCAATATACGGCAGTGTAAGGTCATGTGTCAAAGTAAACGGTGCATGCACCGATTACTTTGACAGTCATGCGGGCGTCAAGCAGGGTGAACCTGTGTCGCCCATATTATTCATATTTTTCATCAATGATATATACAGTTATATCTATGACGAAACAGTAGATATGTTTACTGTTAGTGACTTGAAACTGTTTTATATTTATTTGCTGATGACACCGTTTTGTTCTCATATACAATAGCCGGCTTACAGATTTTAATCAATCAACTACATAATTATTGCACTGAATGGTGAGTAAACGTCAACACAGATAAAACAGTAATAATGGTTTTAAAGCTGGAAATATGCAAGAAAATGTGGACATCTTGTATGATACAAATAAACTGAATGTGGTAAACAAGTTTATTTAATTAGCAGTAACCCTGTCAACTACTGGGAAGTTTGTCCAATCACAAACATGTTTGGCCGATCAGTCATTAAAAGCAATGTTTTCATTAAATAAATTGTTTGAAAATGTATCTATAGATATAACAGGAAATATTAAATTAGTTGATTCTATGGTAGGGTCAATTATGAATTACGGGTCAGAGGTTTGGGGTTTTCACAAAGCTCCAGACATTGAACGAGATCATACACAATATTTAAAGCAAGTATTAGCAGTGAGGCAACAAACGCCTAATGCTGCCAACTATGGTTAACTGGCTAGATACCCATATTATATTGTTAGATAAGTACGCATTCTTAAATATTGGTTTAAGATATTACAGAAGCCAGAGTCATTGATGCACTTATTCCTAAATTTAAAGGATGAAAATGATAACTACCTCATAGCATGGTCTAATAATGTTAAACACCTCTTAGATACACTTGGGTTTGCTTATTTGTGGAATTACAGAGAAATCTCAACATCGCAACTGAATGAAGTTATCTGAAGAGTGTATGATGGTTATATACAACAATGGCATGCAGATATAAATGCGTCCAACAAATTAGAAACATGTAGATTATTTAAACAAACATTTGAAGCTGAAAAATATCAAAGTATAATTAGCAATACCAAACATAGAACTGTATTGACAAGATTTAGATGTTCCGCACATAAGCTTGCAGTCGAAGTGGGTAGATTTCGTAATATAGGAAAGAAATCATCATAAATGTATTTTTTGTAACATGGATGTGGTTGATAATGAGTTTCACTTTTTACTTGTTTGCCTTTGCTATAGAGAACTTAGACAGCAAATATTGCCAAAATACTATTGTTCTTGACCAAATATAAACAAATTTAAAAACTTGATGCAGTCATCAAGTACTGGTTTGATTAAAAGAATAGCAGCATTCCTTTACCAAGCCACATGTATAAGAGAAAATATCATCACACAAGGATTAAATAACTAGACTTTGATATTTATGTATATAGTCATGTATAGTTATATGTATGTGTATAGTTTTTCCCATACTTACCTTATACAAATTTATCATCGTCAAGTTGAAAATACAGATTTTAAAACTATGGTGCCCGCCTTTCGTCGCTCAAACTACATTTTTGTGTTAAGGATATTCATAGAACACCCAATTTTACATGCAGAAATGTGTAATGAAATCTACCTGTGATTAATGTGATTACTGTACAGTTCATATTTGTTATCTTGATAAACAGTCAAATGCAATATGTAAATAAACGTAAGTCCTTATTCTGTTAAGATTGAACGATTTGCATCTACAGACAACTTTAATCCAGATACGAGGTCGAGTTACACGGCTTCTCTTCAGGATGCAAGGTAGATTATTCAGTAACATGATTTCAAAAGCGTAAATAAACCGGAAGCAAAAACAATATTCACCAAACATACCTATATCAAACATAGACACCATGTAAACAGGATAAGTCTACACCTACTTAAATGTTGATCTGGCAACGGATGAAGTATTTTAACTTATAAATACATAAAACTGATACGTTTGTGCAGTAAAGAATATGCTGATTTATATCCAAACTGATCTGCACACTGGACCTGCACTCACTGTCCGCCCACAGTGAATACCATTTTGAATGGATATAAATTATACTCTGCTCACGTGGTTTTATCCATATTCTGATTAGTCTCTCCGTATGTTGAACGTAAATCCAATGCTCGTCAGCAACACCAACCAGATTGAGTGAGCCGTATGTTTAAAAAAAGAGGACCATGATTGGCCCTAAATCGCTCACCTGGTTACTATGGACTTATGCATACACTGTAGTTCTATGTACAAATAAGTCCGCTTCAGATTTGGGCCAATATAAAACCGAGGGCCATAATTTTAGGCCTGGAGGTTAACATTTGAACAATCTTAATTAAAGAACATTAGATGATGCCAGGGGCGGGGCAATTTTGGTCCTGGGGTCATAATTTGTACAATTTTTGTAGAGGGCCATTAGATGATGCTACATACCAAATGTCAAAGGTCTAGGCCTTATGGTTTAGATTTTTAAAGATTGTCCTATGAAAAACTGATAAGCCCCGGGGTGGGGCCATTTTTGGTCCTGGAGTCATGATCTGAACAATCTGTGTAGGAGGCCATTCGATGATGCTACATACCAAATATCAAAGATCTAAGCCTTATGGTTTCTGAGAGGAAGATGTTTAAGTAAATTATTGTTGACGACGCACATACGCACACCGCACGACGCACGACGACGGACACCGAACACTGTCCCCTCACAATACCTCACCTGGCACTCTGTGCCAGGCGAGCTATAAATAAACTGTAGACTTTGTTATTACCATCTCCTAGTTATTTAAATGCTTTTCATACTTTTCTCAATAACTTTCATTTCAAGTGTTTGTACATTCCGCTATTTATATTCATGTTTATATCGTACCATGGCAATGGACATGTCATGTTTATATAATAAAATATCTGTTCTGTTCTGTTCTGTTCTGTACTATTACTGTAGTGCACATTACTTTTAGTTATGATTTGGCCGCATAGTGTATCCTCGTCATATCATGGGCCGCGGTATTAGCACATTATTTGCCCAGACCTTCAGATAAGTAGGTATCCCAAACATTTCCATTTCCATTTCCATAATACATTCATTTCACACCCAAACAAACAATTATTAGTTTTTCCAAGTACCTAACATTTTATTCATAGATCTATAGCCATTTTTATACTAATAAACCAAAATACAGTTCAATCATGTTTTCACAATTCTTAATAAATCAGCCCTCCTTCCAGTGAATTTTTATCAACAGCGTTCCATATAGACACCCGCTCTTCGGAGCGAGCGCCAACAAAGAAGAAATAAGGCAAACCTCTAATCTCCTTAGTAGTATTAATTTCAAACTGGCCATCGACAATTTGCAAATAAGAATCAATTCTTATGGAGCAGTGTGCCATCAGAAAAGGCTATACAGAAAGCATACGCAAACACATAATATGTGGACAAAAAGGTACCAGCTACTAAAAGATGCACATCTAATCTAAATACAGTAAAATATCGATTATTCGTATGTTTAGTATAGAAGAAATGAGACCCGTTTAGACAGGTGTCTGCTTAATGTATGGTGATAATCATGAAGGAACCTCCTAGAGGAGCTTTCTGCATTATTTTCACCATGCATTAAGCTGCTACCTGTCTTAAATATCGATAATGATGCGTATTCCAATGTTCTAATAATCGATATTTTACTGTAGCAGCATACACCTCATACTGGCCGTTGCAAATTTGCAAGTTTTAAAACCTTCTCTAAGAAACAATGCGTCTTAGACGAAGGTAAAAGCATAAAAACAAAGAAAAGTTCACATATGAATCCAAAAGACCAATTGAACGTTGAAACATAACATGTGTTAATAAAATATTCTTTAAAACGTCTAATGCCTTCAAAGTGATATCCACCATCATTTAAACAGACATAATCACATTGGGGATTGTCACATTTCACGAAGGGTTTAAACGTACGGATAAAAGCAACATTTTTCTGCTTTTAAATGGGGAGACCAAATTACACTTCGATAAGCCGAACTTCAATGGACCGTACAAATTAGTTCGAGATAACAGGTGTTCGATCCATCTGATTTCTTTTCAAGACCACAGCTTAATACAGGTCTAAAGTTATGCTAAACGTTCGTTTCAGCATTACTTTAGAGCTGTATTAAGTTGCCACATGTGTTTCTAGATATATGTAGCGATACATTTTAAAGCAATTATGTAGTGTTAGTTTTGGAAGGACAAAACTTTTTGTTCAAGTTATCCCGAAGTTCGAGTTATCCGAGTTCGAGTTATCGAAGTTCAACTGTATTATTAATGTTCTTAACACTAATTACCGTTGTTTCAAAGTCATTTGGCCTCGGAATGATAGCTGAAACCAAATTGAATTTTTTTATTTCACAACATGTGACAATTTAATCGTGATATAAATTGAGCGTTGCCTTCAACAAATGGTCGTGAAAAACGACCATGATAACGTGTAATACACTTTTGGTATACCGACTATTCCTTGATTGTAAAGCAAAATATATAAGGAAGCAACAAAACATTTCCTATACGTTCTCAACGTGACTAGCACTGTAATATGAGTTTCAGGACTATATACTCTCGGTAGATTTTACCCTTACAGACACCCTCTCACTAAGGTCTGCACTGTTTGACATGTTACACTTTTCATTAAAACAATTCCTTAATATTAATCGTAATGTTGACCTGTTTGCATTTTGGAATAGTCCATCTGAAAAGCAAGCGTTGTAAAGGTTAATCCTGGCAAACACACATTGTTAACATGTCTTTACTGTCTTAGTATGTTTATACTGAATTGATCATAACATTAGCATTGAACTTTTACATGGATGCAGCTTTGAAATAATATAAAACCATATCTGCTAATATGTTCACCACTCTGTAACACCTGTTTGAAATGTGTGTTCTAAGTGATCTGTTTTATTACTTCAGACTGCATTGGCAAGTTATCCAGGATCAGGAAACACGTGGACTAGACACTTACTGGAGTATGTTTCAGGTACAAGTATATGGTCTCTAATTAAAGGACGTAAAACCTACAATAACGTCATTTGAGTAAAGTCAAGCAGGAAACACACACAGGCCCTCTGACACAGACACTGAAGCACATACGTTCATAGACACACCGATACATACACAGGCATATACAGACAAAAAATAACACGAACGCATGCGCGAGATGACAAGTTGAAATACCCACAACCACACATGTGCAAGGGCAAAAAGGCACAATACGAGTAAAGTCAAGCAGGAACAAACACACACACACACAGATAGATATATAGACAAACATATAGACACAGACAGACACAAACACACGCACGCACGCACACAAACAAGTAATGCTGCACAGATAGGCGTAGTGCAGATATTCCTGTGTGGAATGACCATATATTAATGACAATCGCATTTATTAATATATCCTTTGTGGAATTTATTTTATAAGCAGGCATTTATATAATACAGATAAACTTTAAAGGTTTTGACAGTGTGATGCTCGTATGCCTGAAGCTGACTGTTTATTAATAATACAAGGTGTATATGCAGTGTTGACTCACGTAAATGTCATGAATATATATATTTAGGAACTTTGTGATAGTCAATCATAGTAAAGTGTAAAATACTAGTTCGTGTTGTTTATGCAAGTGTTTTCCTAAAGAGATACCCAAAAAACCTGCACTACTAATCAAATGTGTGACACTACCCGCTCGTTCGTCGGCAATTGCTTTAAACGACATCTCCTCTGAAACCATATAGTAGATTGTAACCAAACTTCACTTAAATTATCTTGGTATGAAGCTCTAGCAGAATTTTTTAAAAGAATCCGGATCCATGAAAAACTCCATGGTTGCCATGGCAATAAAATGAAAAATCTTAAGATATCTTTTCCAAACCCAAGAGTCATATTTGAATGATACATGACATAAGTAGCCCTCTGATAAACTTGTACCAAAATTTCTAAAATGATGCTGATATATCAGAAAACCTCACTGCCAGCGGCGGGGCTACTTTTCTGCCAGTCTTTCAACGATTTCAGCGCTTTGATTAATTAGAGTTGTGGTAGTTTGTTAAGAATCATTAATTCTAAGGTTAGCTTGAAAGTAAACTTTCAACTAAACATGTTTCATTTAGAGACAATATCATAAGGTGGCATTTTTGCCACACAATTCTAGTTCATATATTTTGTTTTTAGGAACTTTAACTGGATCAGTCTACAACGACAACATTTTGAAGACAACATTAAAGGGTGAAAGTAAAAGGGATGATGTCCTGGTTATAAAAACACACCGTTCCCCTATCAATTTCGACAATGCAGTAGTTCTTATACGGCACCCAGCGGACTGTATCTTTTCTTTTTACAACTTCAAACGTGCACATAGCCATACGGATGTCGTAACGACTAGCGTATTTAACAATTCCGGTAAGTCATAATTCCAGGTGTACATCCGTAGCTAACAGAAAAACTCCAAACTGGTGTTAGTGAGAGGAAATGCACACGTTCTCCGGGAAACCAAACGACCAACCACAATTGCGCTCTGTTGATGAAACCAAACTACCTGTAAGATTAACTGTAAAGTTGCAGAGCGAACGTATTCTAGACGAACCAAATGAATATATATATATAAATAAAATATGCATGTCTGCCAAGAAAGCTGTTTATGCACAATTAAATCTCACATGCTACGGGTAAAATGTACGTAACTTTATAAATAGATTGGATGACAAAATCAGAATACAAAGTATTTTACACTTAATATATTACGCTTTTGCAAAGAAACGAAAGAAAGTCGGCTTCGAAATCTGAATTACAGAAGATATGTTTGCTCGGTATATTAAATGTAAATTTAAACTGTATTTTAAGTGGAGTACGCCAATGTGCAAACTTCACGTGATCGACAAACCCCACGCCGTTAGGTTATAAAATGCTTTGCTTTAATCTAAGATCATTATCAAGCATCTGATTGTTCCGGATTTGAGCTTCTTTGATATCAGACCAATCAGTTACTTGAGAATTGACTCAAACTCAGACTGTAACCTAGGATCCTGACCACGACCATTGAGTTCACTAATTTAAAATACAAATTTCTTTATAGATTGGAACAAATTCGTCCAGGCGAAATGTGAAGCCTGGAAAAGGTTCCACTACAAGTGGCTACAAGATTTCAAAGGGCGAAAGATGGTCCTCTCCTACAAGAATCTTCGACAGGATTTCTTTAATGAATTGTTCAGAGTCAGCCGTTTTCTGAATGTATCCGTGACCTACAAAACGCTGTGGTGTGCATACAAAAACCAGGAGGGCAGTTTTCATAGGACATCATCTAATAACATCAATAAATTAACCCGGTATGATGAACCCTTGCTTGCAAAAATAGAATCTGCAAGGAAAGATGTGAACCAGTTGATCAAGGTGTTGTTCGGCATTGACGACATGCTTTAAAACCTGCTTTACTACATTTGTACAGTAAACACTGTTTAAAATGAGTCCAATTAAGTTTTGTTTAATAAAACGCAAGCGGTAACTTAATACAGGACTAAATTTCGTCCTGTACTAAGCAACCACATGATAGTTCAAAACCATATACGGTAAAACCTCTCTATAACGGTCACTAAACTAAGTTGGTATTTAGGGCAGGTGGCTGCGTACAGCAAGTAGAAAGTAAAACAGAACGCTCCTGTAGGAGCGTTCTGTTTTACTATCACCTTGCTCTAAGCAGCCGCCTGCTTTCAACACAAAATACTTGATGTGATTTAGTGGCCGTAAGAGAGATGTTTTACTGTATTTATTCACTATATGGTCGATTTAGAGTTTAGACAGGTTCTATAGTATATAGTGATACAGGAACATTATTTGTTAAGATTTAGACAGTCAAATAAGATAATACAACTGAACTTCAATATCTCGAACTTCAAGGGACCATACAAATAACTTCGAGATAACAGAAGTTCAGATCATCCGATTCAATCTACGTTCGACCTGCATTAAGCTGTCATATTCGTTTCTAGATAATCCTAGTTATACATTTTAGAACAATTATGCATCGTACACTTTGGAAGGAACGAAATATCCCAAAGCTTATGTTAACTTAGTTCGAGATGTCCAAGTTCAACTGTATTATGCAACCTTAAAAATGGCATTCTGATCCGTTTGTTCAGTCAAAAAAATGACAAGTACTATTGTGTTGGTTTTAGGAAAATATTAAACACTCTTTCTTGTACTACAAATATGTTTGATGAAATTGGGCAAATAGTTTGAAGACACGAGTACCGCCTTGAATGGGTATTTGGTCCTTCCGTCTCGGGAGTTTGGAGTTCATTATCAAATATTTCTTCAACTCTGAATCACCTACCATCTGTTATAAATATAATAAACCTATTAGGAATGTTATTTTTAACTACAATAAAATTTCTCTGACTTAAATATTGATGTTAATACCCCTATTTCTTGAGATTGTAGCATTTCTAGCTTTTACTATAAACCAGTTGGTCATGTCATTACTGGTAATTTTGATATCATTAAGGATAAACGTCTCAGGACTCCTAACTAAAGGACCTAAATATAGGTTACCTTCCCTTATTGATTTTGACGCTTGTCGAACTCATATTGCGGAAGCTATTCACGAATTCTGCATCAAATGGTGACGAGAACATGCTGATGTTAATGCCCTTTTGGATTGGAGTAAATGTATTTTTGATATTATTGATACGCGTATTACTTTTTACAAATCAAATTACCATCTTTTACCACCTCGACCTAGAGTTACATTTTGCTATTTGAAGAAAAACATTTCTAATTTTCATTCAAATTATGTTCTTGTTCCTGCTGACAAGGCATCAAATAATGTAATCATTATTTGAAGATTGTATTATGTTGATGTTTTAAAGAAGGGGCTAACTGATTCAAAAACCTATTTAACAGTTCAAACACCTGACAAAGATATAGTCTCGGAACATGTAAAAATGTGCATTAATTTTAAGTCTGGTCCTAACATAAAACAACATAAACTTTCTACTTTGTACTGGATTCCGAAACTACATAAAAATCCTTATAAGGCGCGTTTTATTGCCAACTCTAGCTGTTGTACCACTACTAAATTATCTAAACTTTTGACGTCCTGTCTTACTACGATCAAAGAACATGTAAAACGCTACTGTGATAAAATATATGAAAATTCTAGTATTAATGTTTTTTGGTCCATAAAAAATTCAAATGATGTTTTAACGAAACTTGAAAATGAACAGACCGTGCCAAGGCGGTACTCTCTTTGTCACCCTTCCTTTTGTTTGCCTTGCGTCTTTGTGCTTGTGATTTGTTCATGTGTGGAACGTTTGTCCCTGGTTCTTGTGTGTCTTTTGGTGTTTTCTGTGTTCATTTCGTGTGTGTGTGTGTGTGTGTGTGTACGTTTGGGTGTGTGGTTGTGTGTGTGTGTGTGTGTGTGTGTGTGTGTGTGTGTGTGATGCTGTCTATCGGTGTTTTGGTGGTGGTTGCGTCTTGCATGTGGCTTTGCCTGCTTGACTTTACTACTTTTCCAAGTATAACATTTCTTTACTGAGCTCTTATGATTTCTCTACACTCTATACTACTCTACATCACCATATTATAAAGGATAAACTGATTAATTTAATAGAAAAAACTTCATTCAGAAAAAATGTTCATTGCTTGTAATGTTCAACGTTCATTCTTTTCGAATTCAGAAGTTGAACATTACACAATGTGGACTTGCCTTGATGTTTGTAGATCTCTTACCTTTCTTTTAGATAATATATTTATGCGTTATGGGGGTACCATATATCGTTAAGTTGTTGGTATACCCATGGGAACAAATTGTTCCCCTCTTGTTGCAGATTTGTTTTTGTATTGCTATGAGAGGGATTTCATGCTTAGCTTAAAACCTGATACACAGACCGATATTGTTAATGCTTTTAATAAAACCTCAAGGTATTTAGACGATATTTTGAATTTAGATAATCCTTATTTTGAAACTATGATTTCTTCAATTTACCCAAAAGAACTGTCTTTAAACAAAGCGAATCAATCTGACATTATAGCTTCATTTTTAGATTTGAATCATTCAATTACAAATGATAAAGTTTCGTCCAAAATATACGATAAAAGAGAAGATTTTAATTTTAAAATTGTTAATTATCCTTTTCTAGATGGAGATGTGCCACGTTCTACATCTTTTGGGGTTTATATTTCTCAACTTATTCGGTTTTCCCGAGCCTGTTCTTTGCTTGAAGACTTTAACAGACGTAATTTAGTTATAACTGATAAACTTCTTAAGCAAGGTTACAGATATCACAAACTTCGGAAAACTTTTTCTAAATTTTATTATCGAAATTTACCACTCATTTGTAAATATAATTGCAATCTACGGACGTTACTGCAATAAGGCATTTCTCAACCAGACTTTTATGGGGATGTTATCTACAAAACTTCGGGGTCATATCCATTTTCATGATTTGTTTATAAAACGCATTAAAACATTTAAAAAGAAAGGTTATGATCCTATTATATTGCAACGCACTGCATGTTTGGTTATCGACCCTTTTACAGTCGGTAGCTACGCTTCCCTCTTTGCTTGCGCGATGACAGGCCGAGGGTAGTACTCTATGATGGTATACCTTTAAACTTGAATACAGGATGAGCTTACCAGACTCATGTATTACTTTTTCCCTGTCGTGCCCTTAACGGCTTACCTGCAGGTGCTCTGACTTCAGCAAAGTCATTGAGTACATATTTGACGGATTGTCACAGTTATTATGCTATGTTTTACATGTTGCCGGTGTTCATCGTCGTCTATGTTGTGGGTAAGTCCAGCGGGGATACCTTTATTTACACTATTTTGTAAAGCTAGGGTGACTTTGAGAGAATTGTGAGGTTAGGACGTCCGTAAACCGGTCTAAACCCCCAGTCGTGTTTTTGCTACTGACCGTGCCAAGGCGGTACTCTCTTTGTCATCCTTCCTTTTGGTTGCCTTGCGTCTTTGTGCTTGTGACTTTGTTCATGTGTGGAATGTTTGTCTCTGGTTCTTGTATGTCTTTTGGTGTTTTTTGTGTTCATCTCGTGTGTGAGTGTGCGTTTGTGTGTGTGTGTGTGTGTGCGTGCGTGCGTGCGTGCGTGCGTGCGCGTGCGTGCGTGCGCGTGTGTGTGATGCTGTCTATCGGTGTTTTGGTGTTGGTTGCGTCTTGTATGTGGCTTTGCCTGCTTGACTTTACTACTTTTCCAACCATAGTGGTATTATCATCATAGAGTACCTTCTTCTCAGCGCACAAAGAAAGAAGTGCGGTCATAAGTTCTTGAGTAATCAACCACCATACATGCAGTACCTTTATATATCATCTCATTATATTTTCAGGCATTGTCTTATCCGTTTGTTGAACATACATGTACTTCAAAGCGATTTTCTAACTATCTTCGGTAGTTTGTAAAGTATAAAATGCCTTTTCGCAGGAGCGATTTTAAATTATAAATGCATTTGCTAAAGCTTGTGGGATGTATAATGGAATAAAGAAATGGGTTAAGAAGCTTGTCATACATGTACCCCTGCTAATGAGTGAGTGAGTGAGTGAGTGAGTTGGGTTTTAAAAAAGACGGGGTTTTTCAATAATATTTTTGATATTGAATACTTTTATTCTCAAAAGAGGAACAGGCCCTAGCAAACGTATAAGTTATGAGATATAAACCACGTATGGTGTAGAACAATTCACGCAAAGTTGTCCATTAGGGAAAAAGTTAAATATTCTATCACAAAGAATTCTGGTAGGAAGTAACGCACCAGTTATTCCGTAAATACACCCCTCTACGCCTTTGCAAACAGAGTAGACCCAGAACAGACGGATTATGTGGGGCCGTGTGATTAGTGTCTGCTCTTTTTGCTTATGGATATTATTGATATGATTCTACAGCCTCTAATGGCCAAACGCTCCCATGTCCATGGTCATTATAAGAATTAATCTAATTGATATACATATTCGCTATATATAACCGTTATCCCGCATTGACAATTATATCTACTCAAGTTCCGTAGATAGTACCTCATATCCAACCGTGAAACAATACTGTCGACTAAATTTCAGTATAACTCAGCATTTACCCAACTGTGTTCAAAGTTTTACTATATGTTTCTATTAAAAACAAGGCACCCCTGGGGCGGGGATAATTTTTGTAAAGGACCTAAAGATGATACTATGTGCCAAAGATGAAAGCTGAGAACCCTGTAGATTCAGAGGAGAAGATTTTTAAAGGTTCAAATTGTTGACGACTGACGACGGACGACGGACTATGCACGCCGACGGACGACGGACATCAGGCAATCACAAAAGCTCACCCTGAGCACTTTGTGCTCTGGTGAGCTAAACAATTCAAGCGGTATAGGAGAGATGGAGCAGACATGAAATTGTAACGCACAGACGGAGGCCATTCCTTTACCCCCTCCCTCTCTGTGGCGGGGATTAAAAAGCAACAGAGGCATTTTGTCTATGAAGAACTATATGCAAGACATTACACTGTGCTCTAAAAGTGTTTAAATGTCAAAATAAACTATTTTGTAAATTTTAACACTGGAAGGACAGCAGAGGGAGGATAAAAGGACATGGGGAGCATCTACAAACGGACAAGGTGATTCCTATGAATAGCCCTCATCACATGTAGTTGGGGTATAATAACTACTTGATAATAATATATGGCACTCACCAATACAGGTATCAATGGATTTAAGAGTAAATTTCTCAGCCAGACTCTGAGCATCCTCTCTTTGGCTCTTCAATCTTCTCTTCATAACTACAACAATAACAAGAACAGTCAGCAACAGAATGCTACATTGAATATTCCATTTCCATTAAATAATAAAATGATTAATGGGTTATCCTACACTAAGAATTGGAAAGCCATGTCAAAAAGTGTATACCCAGTTTAGACAGGTATCACAATTCAATAGGCAGTATATACAGTGTCTGAAAATAGTTGTCAAATGTGGGTCTACACTGTTTGGAAATCCATTAACTCCTTACTCCATCTATAGGCTCTTTTGAAGACATGCGACTTTCTATAGTCGGTTGAAAGTAATGCAGAATGCGCCTTAAGGCAGCATTTTACATTCAGCATTTTAATTTCAGCCAGCTTTAACCCTTTACTCCATAGATACGAATTGTTTATGGCCTTTAATTAATCCTTCAACAAGAAAATAGTTCAACTTTATACAGTCATCAATATGCCTCATAAAAATGTTTCCTATATCCTAGCAGATGGTAGCTTATTAACCCATTCCCGCCATTTTTAGACCCAACTTCTTCGAATAAATCTCCCGAAAAGGAGCATAAAGGAAAATCTTAAAATTTTGTAGCTTGAAACCACTGTGATAAATAGAGCATTTGCTCCTGTAGGAGCAAATGCTCTATTTATCACAATGGTTTCACAAAGTGACTTTTACAGAAGCGTCAAAAGGTATCAATATGCGGGAATGGGTTAAGCAGACAAGCAGAATGCTCTTTAATACTGAAAGCAAACTAAGGAGTAAACTAAAGGGTTAAGCTATCATCTGCTAGAATACAGATTGGGCTTGGTTTGTTAATGTCTGTTTCTGCCATCTAAGGACTATTTGGATTCCCTAGAAAGAGGGAAGCGGATACAGAGAACCTGGGCATGATGCGCTACTCTTATTATCGACAGTCAGAGTTCTCTGGTTCTTTTAGATAAATTCTGAAGGGAGGTGATCCCCCGAAAGCAAAAATAGCAACACAAAAAGAGAAAAAGAGAAAATTGCAGACTCGGTTTTATTGAGTCTGTTCATGAGCAGTAATTGAGAGTGCAACACTGCTCTCGCCCCCTAGCACCGGCTTAAGTGGTATTCATTATTCAGAACAAGAAGTACTGAAATTCATGATCTCAAAGGATCAGAAGGTATAACAAGTCTCATCCGAAAGACTTGTTCCGGCGGGGATCGAACACATGACCCCTGAGATTCTAAGTGAGTGTGTTACCACTCGACCATGTCCGCTGGTGCTAGAATATAGAAAATAATTTTATAATATATATTATTCATGACTGTATAAATTGTAACTATTTTCAGTGGAGGAATAAATTAAATCCAGAACAAGAGGGTCATGATGGCCCTGATATCGCTCACCAGACAATCAGAGGAGAAGATTTTCACTATGTTTCTATAGAAAACTTACCACCCCTGGGGCAGGGCTTCATTTGAAACCATGGGCATAATTAATATATTTTCTGTAGAGGACCTCAAGATGATGCTATGTGCCAATATGAAAGCTGAGAAATTCCAGTTTAAGAGGTGATTTCTAATTTGCACACAGTTTGGATTCTGATCTGGTGCATAATTATGTGAACTTCATATGTGGTTTGTACAAGAGAGTTAATTGTAATATGCACTAACCCTTTATTCCATAAATGTACCTTTGTATGCCTCTGTAATAGTCAATTTATGAAACCATTGTGATAAATAGAGCATTTGAAATTTAAACAATTCTGAAATTTTCCTTTTCTCTAATTAATGCTCATTTTAGGTAGATTTATTGAAAGAGGTAAGATCTAAAAATAGCCTATGAGGGAATGGGTTAAAAACAGTGTGAACAGACAGTAATTCTGAAGCAGACAACATAACAGTGGACAGGAACTTGACCTCTTGCATAAGACTAACCCAGGCTATCTGCAGTCCAAGATAGAGGGGGAAACCCTTAGACTGTAGAAGTCTATTATAAAGTATAACCCACAGGACAGGGCAGGGACAAATTTAATCTCAGAACTATGATATTTACAAAATTTATAAAGATATACTAAGTAAATAATATACACCAAATATCTAAGCTCTGGGACTTGTAGTTTTTGACAAGTAGATTTTTAAAGCTTTCCCTATGCCTATAACTACTAAGTGAACCCAACACTCTGCTAGTGCTAAAGAAAACTTAAACACCAGTCTGCTTAAAAAAACTGGCCACCCATGGGACGGGGCCAATTTTGACCCAAGGGGTATTATTTATATAACTTTTGTAGAGAATGTGAATATGATGCTATGTGCCAAATATGAAAGTTGAGAACCTTCCAGTTTCAGAGGAGAATATTTTCTCCACTATATGTTTCTATTGAAAACTTGACACCCCCAGGGTGGGGCCAATTTTGACTCTAGTGGCATAATTTATATAAATTTTGTAGAGGACC
Source organism: Azorinus chamasolen (assembly GCA_963576725.1). Taxonomy (NCBI): domain Eukaryota; kingdom Metazoa; phylum Mollusca; class Bivalvia; order Cardiida; family Solecurtidae; genus Azorinus; species Azorinus chamasolen. The sequence continues at coordinate 65,564,780 of OY755237.1, forward strand.
TACATATAATGCTATGTGCAAAAGATGAAAGCTGTGAACCCTGTAGATTCAGAGGAGAAGATTTTTAAAGGTTCAAATTGTTGACGCGGGACGACGCACGACGACGGACGACGGACATCAGGCAATCACAAAAGCTCACCCTGAGCATTTTGTGCTCTGGTGAGCTAAATAGCCTTTGTTCTACGCCTCTGTAATAGTCACTTTATGAAACCATTGTGATAAATAGAGCATTTGCTCCATAGGAGTAAATGCTCTATTTATCACAATGGTTTCAAATCTACACAATTCTGAAATTTTCCTTGTCTCTAATTAATGCTCCTTATCAGCAGATTGATTCAAAGAGGTAGGATCTGAAAAAAGCCTTTGTGATAAATAGAGCATTTGCTCCATAGGAGTAAATGCACTATTTATCACAATGGTTTCAAATCAACACAATTCTGAAATTTTCCTTTTCTCTAATTAACTCTTCCCCTCATATAAACATGTTTTCACGCATTTGCAAACAGAGTATACCCAGATTTACCTCTTTGAATAAGCAGACAACATTTCTAACAGATGACAACCCTATCACTGCTTAGCATGACTTGACCGAAATTAGCACACAGTTTGGATTCTGACGCATACCGGTATGTAACTTTATATGTGGTTTGTATATGAGTTAATTTACCCCTATGGAGCAAATGCTCTATTTATCACAATGGTTTGAAATCTAAACAATTCTGAAATTTTCCTTTTCTCTAATTAATGCTCCTTAACAGTAGATTTATTCAAATAGGTAGGATCTGAACAAAGCATTTGTGATAAATAGAGCATTTGCTAACCATTGTGATAAATAGAGCATTTGCTCCATAGGAGTAAATGTTCTATTTATCACAATGGTTTCAAATCTACACAATTCTGAAAATTTCCTTTTCTATAATTAATGCTCCTTATCAGTAGATTTATTCAAAGAGGTATGATCTGAAAAAAGCCTTTGTGATAAATAGAGCATTTGCTCCATATGAGTAAATGCTCTATTTATCACAATGGTTTCAAATCTACACAATTCTGGAAGTTTCCTTTTCTCTAATTAATGCTCTTTATCAGTAGATTTATTCAAAGAGGTATAATAGTCACTTTATGAAACCATTGTGATAAATAGAGCATTTGCTCCATAGGAGTAAATGCTCTATTTATCACAATGGTTTCAAATCTACACAATTCTGAAATTTTCCAAGAGGTAGGATCTGTAAATAGCATATGAGTGAATGGGTTAAAAACAGAGTGAACAAACAGACACTAATTCTGAAGCAGACACCTTTATAGAGTTTTGACCAGGAACTTGCCCTCCCCAGTGATTACGTAACACAGATGGAGTATCTGCAGTCCTTCTTTAGCTCAGAGGAACCTTTATAAGTGTAAAAGTCTATTTTAAAGTATAACCAACAGGGCAGGGCCAATTTTAATCTCAGAACTATGATATTAACCAATGTCAATAAGGTATACTAAGTAAATCTATACACCAAATATCTAAGCTCTGTGACATGTAGTTTTTGACAAGAAGACTTTTGAAGTTTTCCCCATGCCTAACCTAAGTGAGCCCAGCATTCTGCTACTTGTACAGAAAACAACAGTCAGCTAGAGAAAACTGGCCACCCCTGGGACCGTGGCGGGGCAAATTGTGACTCCAGGGACATAATTTATATAACTTTTGTAGAGGACCTATAGGTGATGCTATGTGCCAAAGATGAAAGTTGAGAACCCTGTAGATTCAGAGGAGAAGACTTTTAAAGGTTCAAATTGTTGACGATGCACGACAAACGCCGACAGACGACATACATTAGGCGATCACAAAAACTCACCCTGAGCACTTAGTGCTCTGGTGAGCTAAAAATGTGTATCTATGGAGAAATGGGTTAATATACCATTATACGAAATAATCATGTAAAACAATTAGTAATAGTACTGTATTTTCATTATTCAAATGCCTCATTATTTTTAAGCTTTTAGCAATGTCATTGAAATACAATCATACTTATGTATGAATTACATGAAAATCTGTGAAACCCACCCTCATCCCCTATAATAAAACCCCTGCTGTGACAGCTCGGGGTTGTTAGTTAACAGAATGCACAAGGGTACATGTATGAAGCTGGTTTACTGGCCAGATTTAAATGATTTTGCATTGGGCAAGTGTTATAATACAGTAACCACTATATCAACAAGTAGCTATGTAGCTACTGAAATCTCATTTTAGGCCTGCTGTAAACACTGATGTATTGGTTTTATCAAATGCTTGCTCAACATGGAGATTGGAGTTATATGTTTTGTTTGATAAAGACTACTGTAGATTTAACTACACCTACAGCAACTTTTGATTCTAGAGTGTTCAAAAGGTTTTTCTACTGTTTGACCTAGTGACTTGATTTTTAACACCATGTGACCCACTTTCAAACTCGTCCGAGGTTTAATAAAAACAATCATTCTGATAAAGTTTCATAAAGATTCAGCCACAAATGTGACCTCTAGATTGACCTCTAGAGTGTTTACAAGCTTTTTCTACTATTTGACCAAGTGACCTAGTTTTTGACCGCACATGACCCACTTTCAAACCTGTCCCAGATTTTACTAGGACAATGATTCTGACCAAGTTTCATGAAGATTGGGTTAAAATGTGACCTCTAGAGTGTTCACAAGGTTTTCCTACTATTTGACCTAGTGACCTAGATTTTAATCCAACTTGACCAACTTTCGAACTCGTCCGAGATTTTATCAAGACAATCATTCTGACCAGGTTTGATGCAGATTTGACTAAAATTGTGACCACTAGAGTGTTCACAAGCAAATTGATGACGACGCACGACGAACGCCGGACATTCAAGTCTCACAAAAGCTCACCCTGAGCTTTGCTCAGGTGAGCTAAAAAGAACTCCCAAAAACAAACTGCAGAAAGGTTTGGCTGTTAAAGTCAGCACTATCTGTGACTAGGCTACTCTGATTTTCCCACCTGTATATGTCCAAGCATTCTGTTTTTCAGAGCTGTTAATACACAGGATTTCTTCTACATAGTGCATTCTTTTGATTACAATCTTAAATCGAATCCTGTTATAAAAATCAAAATCGAATCAAAAAGTTTTGAATAGTTCCATCCCTATGAATTATTTAAAAAAATTTATCCGAGGTCCAATTGTCATTCTATTCTGTAAGTAGACTCTACCTTCGGCCATTCAATTTCAATAAAATATGTGCATAATTGGTAATTAAAATAAAATCTATAATACATGAGTTATGCGTAATTAGTAGATCCAAGGTAAGCGTACCTGTCATAGCCCAGAAAATACATTGTACACCGTTATCAGTGTACATTCAATGAAATAATACTTTAAATTTAAGACGAAAATTTACCGCCTCCTTAACGTGATGTCACTACGACGCAGGGCTGGAAAAATCCTAAAACTTTTACTCGTTTACTTTTACAATTAATGGCATCATAAATACTTAATAGCTGATTTTTTATTATAAATGTGAATGTTTCAATGACTTGTTTGCTTTGACAAAAAACTGTAGAATCAGATCTATATCCTGTCATAAGCAAACAGAGCAGACCCTGATCAGACGGCTCCTATAGGAGCCTTCTAATCTAGGTCTACTCTGTTTGCAAATAAGTAAAAAGGCGTTTGGATCCTAGTTGAAACGGTTTTCAGAAGCTACAGCGGAGAATCTCGAGAAAAACTGTAATTTTGACAGGTCTGAAAGAACCTCGCAACCGACTGCTGACCACAAAACCGGCTAATTGAACGCTTGACAGCGCTGAATCAGGGCTGCATACAATAGCTAGTAAGCAGCTGTGACACTTACTGCGAAAACTTTATGTTCACTGTTGGACAGATGATATTGTCTCCAAACCATTTGTTTAGCTTTCAGCATCCATTTATGCCATGTGACCAGTGACCAGCAAGCTGATTGAACGAGGGATCAGTTTCGACCAATGAAATTTGCCATTACAATATTAGTCATGTGATACAAACATGGTGTGGAATTTGAATAAACTGGAAAATGTTCATTTGAACGCCCAAATTATACTTCTTAGAAGTCAATCAAACGCGGTTTCCGCAGTAAGTGTCACAGTTGCTTACTAGCTATTGCATACAGCCCTGATTCGGCACTGGCAAGCGTTCAAATAGCCAGTTTAGTCAGTAAGCGGGCGGTTGCGAGGTCGTTTCCGACCTATCAAAATTACTGTGTTTCTCAAGATTCTCCGCTGTGGCTTCTGAGAACCGTTTCAACTAAGAGCGTTTTGCTTTGCAGTTACATACGTAGGCTATACATTAGACAACTTATTGGCAAAAAGCTTTACCCGATATACCGTTTGATTGAATCGGTTGGGATTTTACTATCAATGACCGGTTCAAACTAAGTTACTAATTATTGATTGTATAATCGGTTCAGCAACACTATTCAGATAAATGAACTAGTATTGTACTTTGTACACATAAATTGCTGTTATAATAAGGAAAATGTACATAGATAGGGTAGACTTCGATTTTAGGTGACAAAATTGGTGCAAATACACGTTTTAACCTTTTTACAGGCTTTTTCTCCATTTCATCTTTTTTTCCAAACAATAAAGATCATTAACCGTTTAACCCTTTCCCTGTTCTATATGTTCATTGTAGTCCAAATTTCAATACCTACTGAATATTCATGGAGAAAATAGTTATAATGAAACATGGAATGTGGACCATTGAAGCCATTTTAGAAAGAATAGAACCAGATCTTCCAAATTCCACTAGCAGACAGAGTAGACCCTGATCAGACGGCTCCTCTAGGAGCCGTCTGATTTGGGTCTACTCTGTTTGCAAATGCGTGAAAACACGTTTCTATGAGGGAAAGGGTTATATGAATATTTATATATGAAACTAGAACTGTAAGCCAAAGGCTAACGAATACCCCACCTGTCTGCTTGTTAGAACACCTATCATCAATCTGAACATATGTACATACAGAAACGTGAAGAGATTTAAAGACAATACATGCCCCAACCCAATTTATGTAATAAAAATGAAGAATAATTCAGAGAAATAAGACCCTTTCATGAGGTTTTTGTCAAATCCAAAGTTCTAAAGCTAGGTACCTTTTCAGAAAAACATTAAGTTCAAGGACCATAACTCTGACAAAAATTATTCAACCAGACCGATACTTGAACTTAAGCTGTACCTCATCTAGATTTATTTTTATGTCAAATATGAAGTTAATATCTGCAACCACTTCCAAAGAAAGACCGGAAAACTGAAAATTTGACAAAAAATTAAAGTTCAAGGGCCATAACTCTGGCAAAAAGTATTCAACCAGACTGAGATTGGGAATTCAGCTGTAAATCATCTAGAGTTTGATTTATGCCAAATATAAAGTTAAAATCTGCAACCACTTCCAAAAAAAGTCTGGAAAATCCCAAATTTGAAGAAAAAAATTAAAGTTCAAGGGCAATTACTCTGGAAATAATTATTCATCCGGACTGAGATTGTAACATAAGCTGTAACTTATACCGATTTAGCTTTGTACTAAATATCTCAAGTCACCTCCGTAAAAAGTCCAGAAAACCGGAAAACATTGGTGGGGGACTCAAAAGGGGAGATAACTCCTGAAGTAGTGGTCCGATCATAACGGAAATATGCGGTGCACAGGTTTATATGGTCATATGGCTATATATGAACTTCCAAGGCGGTACTTCCATCTTCCTCCTATTGTATGTTTGTTTTGTCTTTGTGCGTCTCTTGTTGTTTTTTCTAGTTATGTACATTTGCTGTTTCCTTGTGTTGCTGTTCGGGCGAGTGTTTGTTCTGTATGTGGTGTTTCCTGCATGACTCATTTTTGTACTTTTATTATCACAACAGTGTTGCTTGTGCCGTGTGGTGGTCGTAAAAAGTCTCCCCGTACACGTAATCGATGTTGTTATCATTCTCTTGCAGGATATGCAAGTAACATACACAACTCTCATTCGCCTTTTACATCATCATAAGTATGTCATGCACCTCGTGGTAGGTGTTGTGTTCACCAACAATTTGATGCACTTGGTAGCTACACTAATGTAATTGACGTGTTGATGAACACAATACAGGTGCCCCTCTATCACTTTCCAATATGAATAAAGTTAAAATACCTCTAATAGAACTGAAAGCTATAAATATGCAATCTCTGTCGTCTGTACAAGTACCCAGAAATATTTCTAATTTCTCTTCCCTTCAACCTTTTGTTCGTTTAAAACAACTTAATCTTCAGTCGGCATCATCTTTTCACATACCATCTCTTTCTATTAATAAATGTTTTTTCAATGGACCAAGAGTTGTACTTTCACCTTTAAAATCTGTTATCCAAAATGTTTCCTCTATTCGTAAACGGTCCTTATGCAGGCGACACAGAGTGTATCCAATTATCCAAAAGTGCTTTGCTAAGAGGTGCATATGTTGTAGTAACATTTCTTGTAATTCCACTATAAAATCTACAGTTAATGGTAGAACATTTAATGTCAAGATAAACTCAGACATTGATTGTACTACTACTAACGTTATTTATGTTTTAACTTGAAACGCGCCTAGTTGCGGTATACAGTACGTAGGACAAACATGACGTGCTTTGAAAACTCGATTTCGTGAGCATGCATATCAGTGTCGAAATCGTAAACTAAACAATTTTTTATACCAACACTTTCGGAAATCTGGCCATTCTTTTAAAGATGTTTTAGTACAAATTGTTGAGCATATAACATATGATAAGGAGGCTACTAGTAGCTTTAAATCGAAAGCTAGATTTATATCTGAATTAAATTGGATCAAAAAATTGCAACCACCTTTTCCTTTAGGACTGAATGATAATATTTACCAGACTGGAAATATTTCAAAAGAACCAGATATAGATATTTTTCAATTTTTTCTATTAGAAAACGCAAATCTCGATCACATGGCATTCGCAAAAATGGTAATATTAAACGAAAATCTCGTTTGAAAATGACTCTTCTTGATCTACATACTTTACGCCTAACTTCGGGTAAACATGCCATGCTTTCTACACTTTCCTCCTTATCTATATGTTCATTAAAAGAAATTGACGAGCAAGCCGATACAATTATTTTTAGATCAGATCCTGTCATAGGAACGGCTAGTTTGATACAAAGCTTTACTCTACATGTTCTCAGACCGCACATTGACAAATTGTCTGAACACCAAAGATTCTTCTTGAAAATTCCTTTTATTAATAAAGGTATTGATTTTATTGACCTCCAAAGTATTTTTAGAGACAAAAATGTAATTGACACTATTCCTAAATACTTTAAAAATACAGAACCACCTATCATCTGCTACAAATATAACAAACCCATCAGAAATACAATTTTCAACTATAATAAAATTGTGGCCGACCTTAATATTAATGATAATATTCCTGATAATTGAGATTGCGCCACCTCAAAATTTTGCTATTCTCCGGCTGGTCATGTGATTACTGGTAATTTTGAGCTAATTAAAGATAAACGTCTACGATCTCTTTTGAATAAAGGTCCCAAATATAGAATACCATCCTTGATAAATTTTAACTCTTGTCGAGTTCAGGTTGCGGAGGCTTTACAAAATTTTAGTATTAAATGGTGTCGAAGAGAACATGTTGAGTCTAATGCTCTTTCTTGTTGGAAAAAACTAATTTTTGATATAATTGATAAACGCATTTCCTTTTACAGCTCTAATAAACACCTTCTTCCACCTAAACCTAGAACTTCTTTTAGACATCTTAAAAAGGGTTTACAGGATTTCCATTCAAAATACGTTTTTGTTCCTGCTGATAAGGCATCGAATAATGTGATTATTATTTGACGATTACATTATATCGATGTCTTCAAGCAGGAAATTATTAATACCAAAAGTACAAAAATGAGTCATGCAGGAAACACCACATACAGAACAAACAGTCGCCCGAACAGCAACACAAGGAATCAGCAAATGTACATAACTATAAAAACAACAAGAGACGCACAAAGACAAAACAAACATGCAATAGGGGGAAGATGGAAGTACCGCCTTGGAACGGTCAGTGACAAAAGTCACTGGGGGTTAAACCGGTTTATGGGCGCCCAACCTCACACTTATTCCATCCCCACCCTAAAAGACAAACAGTGTAAATAAACGTATCCCCTCTCCGACTAATCTACAACAACCGCGACGGCAAATACAGTGGTAAAGTGCATGTATAACGAAAACATTTAAGTGAACAAACTGTATCCATCTATCGCTTGTGTACTCAATGATAGAGCTGCAAACAGAGTAACTGTAGACAAGTAATAAAGGGTACGACAAAAACGAAATAGTACAGATATCCGACGTTCTCCTTCCATTTCTGGATTTAAGAGGTCATACATTTCAGTTACCACTGACGAAAAGACCATCATTTCAGACCATGTCAAAAAGTGTGAACAATATGGAACCGATATTAAAATTACACAACATAAACTTCCTACAATGTATTGGTTACCAAAACTACATAAAAAACCATATAAAGTGCGTTTCATTGTAAATTCTAGTTCATGTACAACTACTAAATTGTCTATACTTTTGACTTCTTGTTTAACGAAGGTAAAGGAACATGTAAAATTCTACTGTGATAAGACTTATGAAAATTCTGGAATAAATCTCTTCTGGTCTATTAAGAACTCTTCAGAAGTCTTAAACAAACTTAAGAACAAAAGGTATCTTGCATCCACTGTGAGCACGTACGATTTTTCTACTCTGTACACAACTCTTCCTCATATTTAATTAAGGATAAGCTTACTAACTTAATCCAGAAAGTATTTGCCCGAGAAAAACATCATTCTTGGCATGTAATGCTAAAAAAGCTTTCTTTACTGACGAGCAAATGAAATATTAAACCAATTGGAATTGCTCAGAAGTTTGCGAAGCACTAACCTTTCTTTTGGATAACATGTTTGTACGGTATGGGAATGCTATATACCGTCAGGTAATTGGTATTCCTATGGGTACGAATTGTGCACCACTTGTCGCAGATTTGTTTTTGTACTGCTATGAGAGAGATTTCATGTTGCGTTTGAATCCTCAATCACAAGAAGATGTTATAAAAGCCTTCAATGAAACTTGTCGATATTTGGATGATATTTTTAACTTAGATAACCCTTTCTTTGATGCTCTGATTCCTACAATTTATCCTAAAGAACTCAAATTGAATAAAGCTAACCCGTCCGACAATTATGCAGCGTTTCTTGATCTAGACCTTAAAATTAATAATGGAATGATTTCTTCTAAAATATATGACAAAAGAGATGATTTTGATTTTAATATTGTAAATTTTCCTCATCTGGACGGGGATGTTCCCCGTGCTCCATCTTACGGGGTTTATATATCTCAACTTATTCGTTTTGCTAGAGCTTGTTCATCTATTGACGATTTTAACAGTCGAAATCTCATTTTAACTGAAAAACTGCTTAAGCAAGGATATAGATACCATAAACTAAGAAAAACTTTCTCTAAATTTTACTATCGAAATCTCTCGCTTATTGGCAAGTACCAATGTAATCTCAAGGTACTTCTGCGACACGGTATTTCACATCCTGAATTTTATGGTGATGTGATTTACAAACTTCGTAAAATTATTGGACATACCCATTTTCTCACTTTGTTCATCAAATGTGTTAAACAATTCATTAAAAAGGGATATGATCCTGTAGTACTACAACATACTGCATGTTTGGTTGTGAACCCTTTTACAGTTGGCAATCACGCTGGCCTCTTTGCATGTACGCCGACAAGAAAGGTTTAGTACTCTATGAAGGCGACCTCTTAAATCCAGAAATGGAAGGAGAACGTCGGATATCTGTACTATTTCGTTTTTGTCGTACCCTTTATTACTTTTCTACAGTTACTCTGTTTGCAGCTCAATCATTGAGTACACTAGGGATAGGTGGATACAGTTTGTTCACTTAAATGTTTTCGTTATACATGCACTTTACTACTGTATTTGCCGTCGCGGTTGTTGTAGATTAGTCGCAGAGGGGATACGTTTATTTACACTGTTTGTCTTTTAGGGTGGGGATGGAATTAGTGTGAGGTTGGGCGCCCATAAACCGGTTTAACCCCCCCAGTGACTTTTGTCACTGACCGTTCCAAGGCGGTACTTCCATCTCCCCCCTATTGCATGTTTGTTTTGTCATTGTGCGTCTCTTGTTGTTTTTATAGTTATGTACATTTGCTGTTTCCTTGTGTTGCTGTTCGGGCGACTGTTTGTTCTGTATGTGGTGTTTCCTGCATGACTCATTTTTGTACTACATGTATTATAAAGAGCTCTAAATACTATTCATACATAGGTAGGACATGCAGTTCAAATACTTGCAGTGTCAGAACTTTCAGATGAATTACAGCATTATAACAATGAAGACCCATATCAGACAGCTCCTGTAGGAGCTACTGGGTCTTCATTGCTTGCTTACAACACTACCTAAATCAGATGCTATAAATGCTTATGCAAAGAATGTAGATCAATATTAGGTAACTTCTGTTGCAGCTGTCTAAGAGCCAGTGTTACATGAAACTTTGATCATGCGTTTAGAATTGACCGAGGGTATGTTTTTAACGTTAAGGATCGACATAGGGTCTTTCTTAAGCGTTAAGAATCAGGATAGACTTATTAAATTAATAGAAAAAACCTTTGCCAGAGAAAACAAAATGTTCATTGCTTGTAATGTTCAACGTTCATTCTTTTCGAATTCAGAAGTTGAACATTACACAATGTGGACTTGCCTTGATGTTTGTAGATCTCTTACCTTTCTTTTAGATAATATATTTGTGCGTTATGGAGATACCATATATCGTCAAGTTGTTGGTATACCCATGGGTACAAATTGTGCCCCTCTTGTTGCAGATTTGTGTTTGTATTGCTACGAGAGGGATTTTATGCTTAGCTTAAAACCTGATACACAGACCGATATTGTGAATGCTTTTAATAAAACTTCAAGGTATTTAGACGATATTTTGAATTTAGATAATCCTTATTTTGATACTATGGTTTCTTCAATCTACCCAAAAGAACTGTCTTTAAACAAAGCTAATCAATCTGACATTATAGCTTCATTTTTAGATTTGAATCTTTCAATTACAAATGATAAAGTTTCGTCCAAAGTATACGATAAAAGAGAAGATTTTAATTTTAAAATTGTTAATTATCCTTTTCTAGATGGGGATGTGCCACGTTCTACATCTTATGGTGTTTATATTTCTCAACTTATTAGGTTTGCCCGAGCCTGTTCTTTGCTTGAAGATTTTAACAGACGTAATTTAGTTATAACTGATAAACTTCTTAAGCAAGGTTACAGATATCACAAACTTCGGAAAACCTTTTCTAAATTTTATTATCGAAATTTACCTCTCATTAGTAAATATAATTGCAATCTACGGACGTTACTGCGACAAGGCATTTCTCAACCAGAATTTTATGGGGATGTTATCTACAAACTTAGGAAAATTCGGGGTCATATCCATTTTCATGATTTGTTTATAAAACGCATTAAAAAATTTAAAAAGAAAGGTTATGATCCTATTATATTGCAACACACTGCATGTTTGGTTATCGATCCTTTTACAGTCGGTAGCTACGCTTCCCTCTTTGCTTGCGCGATGACAGGCCGAGGGTAGTACTCTATGATGGTATACTCTTAAACTTGGATACAGGAGGAGCTTACCAGACTCATGTATTATGTTTTCCCTGTCGTGCCCTTAACGGCTTACCTGCAGGTGCTCTGACTTCAGCAAAGCCATTGAGTACATATTTGACGGATTGTCACAGTTATTATGCTATGTTTTACATGTTGTCCTGTGTTCACCGTCGTCTATGTTGTGGGTAAGTCCAGCGGGGATACCTTTATTTACAATATTTGTAAAGCTAGGGCGACTTTGAGAGAAGTGTGAGGTTAGGACGTCCGTAAAACGGTTTAAACCCCCAGTGGTGTTTTTGCTGCTGACCGTGCCAAGGCGGTACTCTCTTTGTCACCCTTCTTTTTGTTTGCCTTGCGTCTTTGTGCTTGTGGTTTGTTCATGTTGTGGAACGTTTGTCCCTGTTTCTTGTGTGTCTTTTGGTGTTGTCTGTGTTCATTTCGTATGTGTGTGTGCGTGTGCGTTTGGGTGTGTGGTTGTGTGTGTGTGTGTGTCATGCTGTCTATCGGTGTTTTGGTGGTGGTTGCGTCTTGCATGTGGCTTTGCCTGCTTGACTTTACTACTTTTCCAATTAACAGTAACAACCAACACAGTATGTTTTTTTAATATTGAAATTTGACCCCGTGCCTTTTTCTAAAACGTTAAGAATTTACCCAGGATCTGTTTTTAACGTTGACAATCAACCCAGGGTCCTATTTAACGTTGATAATGACTTAGGGTCCTTTTTAACTAAGTTTTGACCCTTGGCTCTTTTCTTAGCTATCATAATCGTCAAAGGTTCTGTTTCTAATGTTAAGAACTGACTCCTGTGTCATTTTTAACAGCATCAAAAGTTCATGTTACACCTGCATTACATTGTATTGTTTTTCCGCCAAAATGCATTTCGGTGTCAAACACTTTGGGGGCATTTGTCACCCGTGACGACTCTCTTGTTAACTATATAAATAGCATTTTTATCAGTGATAAAATGAATGGTTATATAAAAACTCAAAAGTCATAATGCAGAAAGACTGTCCAGACTCTCTCAGATGATTTCGATTTGAATATCATGCGGGTACTAATTTTGACGTGCACAAATAATGACGCACCTAGGTCTATTTTGAAATGTCGATTAATCATAAACAATGAAAGCTGCAATGGCACCATTTTGGTTGTAAATATAAATAAAACTGGGTCACGTCATTCACATCTAGAAATGTTGAAATATATATTTTGACTGCATGAACTTCAGATTTTAAACAACTTCCACAAATTTTGACACAGACATTAACCGAATGTCAAAAATCTTGGATTCAGATGAGATGCAGAGTTACTCAGTGTCTCATCTGGATCCAAGCCGTTTGCATGTGCTACTACTCTGAGGTAAGGAAGTAAATGGGTAAACAAAAATATCCAATGGTTTTGGAATAATTTGGGCATAAAATTCACCTATGTCCGTTATATTTTCACTAACTTGATCAGAACGTCTTGGGAATTTTGAAATATGATTTATTTTACCATTTCTTATTTTGTATTCCCATTTGGTTAATAAAAGAAGGAAATCCAGTACTGTTTTACCCATTTGGATCTAGTAAACTGTACATTTACCCTAAAACATTTATCTGACATTCCCTAGCATAAACCAATCTTTTAAAAATGATTATCAAAACTTCCATTCAGAATTTATAATCTTCACAACAGCAGGTGTTAAGTGCTTGTGTGGCGGCAGTAAAACGTCGCCCCGTACTTCATTCTCAGTGTTGTTATACCTTCTGATCCTTCGAGATCATGAATTTCAGTACATCTTGTTCTGAAATTGAATACCGCTTAAGCCGGTGCTAGGGGGCGTGAGCAGTGTTGCACTTTCAATTACTGCTCATGAACAGACTCAATAAAACCGAGTCTGCAATTGTCTCCTTTTGTGTTGCAATTTTTGCTTTCGGGGGATCACCTCCCTTCAGAATTTATTTACATCTTAGCTATATTCTGCGAAACATGTATTTCATCAACTTGCGGAAACCAATGCGCAGTTCAAATGAGGAAACTCCACTTAACACTTTCCTCCATAGATACAAGACAGACCTAAATCAGACGGTCTGTTTACATATGAAATTCAAAAGATCCTTATATACAGGTATATATAGACCAACTTATTTTGGAACAAAACATGACTTACTCTAATGTAAACAAAATGAACCCACCACGACGCTTCTTTATTTTTAAATAACTTAGTAAGCCACAACTCTTCAGCATAGTTATCTTGGTGCAATGGATATGTATCTGGACTTGCACCCTGCGGGTCTCGAGTTCGATTCTGACCAGTGGCCATTATTGTTTTACTAAAACAAAAATACAACAAAAAATAAATATAACATATAACAAGCAAGGTTTTACGCAAGCGAAAAATGGCTGCGTAACATGTATTTTAGCAGCATAGAAGAAAAAGAGGGAGCAATATTGTTTAGTACTTTTAATTAACAGATACATTGGGAAAACATGATTGTTATGTATGAATTAATACATGTAGCAGAAACGGGGGAATGTTTTAATGAGCCATGATGCAGAATACCTGTGTTTGACACCAATAATACACATTACGTCACATATCAATGTTATTCATTTGCTGAAACACACTGACGTAGAAACAGTTATCACATTAAGTGATGTTCACAAGGCATACGAACTCCCATACTTACAGTCTACATGAAATTATTCCAATAGGTCGCCTCAATGTCCATTAACCTTTTCACTTATATTGTCCCTAAATTAAGAACAGGTTAGTATAAGATAATTATACATTTACGTTGAAGCAAATTCATGCACAATGGTGAAATATGCAAAAAGGTCAACAAAACCACGAGTAAAAGGTCTCAGCTAAATAACTTTAACAAAGCCAAAATGCAAACAAAGGACTTATATTTTTATATACAAAATGGTTTTAAACCAATGTTTCCAATTTTATTTTTAAATAATACAAAGTCTCGCTTTTATGCAAGATGCATTTACATCTATTATACAGTATACAGTAAATAGTCACATGGTCACAATGAGGGAAAACGGCTATTTTCATGTCCCATGTATGGAAGTAGCATATCCAGAGACATATTCATGCATATCTCTAGCCTATCCTACCCTAGAAAGAGAAAAGAAAAATAATGTTATCTATGTATACCCACTTGTTTTCATCTCCTCCGAAACGAAACGAGGGGATAAAAAGAGGGTACCAACTCTCAAGGGGTTGCATTACAAACTGAAGAGATGCCTATTTATTTACACATTACCAAAAAGGGATAAATCACCCCTGTCGATCCTTTCCTGGTACCCAGCTTATATCAACACTACGATCCTGTGCATAATAAAAGTAGGGTACCAGAACAGAGCAAAGCCATGCTTTCCGGTATACAAGTAAACATACTGGGTACAGAATTTGTCCGACATATGTCGAAATAACCAGTTAACGATGTGTTAATTGTCATACTTATCAGCGTAGCGGGGGTTCACCATAGTATGTGCCATCCGCTCAATTTCCACCACAAGTTTCAACAGCTCCCGATTATCCAATTACAAAACAGTGACATATTAACGAAGTCGAAGGTGGAACATTGTAGCTATGAAGTTGACAGAAATCAAGAAACAGAACAGATCCACCAAATTCATAAGCAAATAGAGCTGATCCTGATCATATGGCTCCTCTTGGACCTCTATGATCTGGGTCTACTCTGTTTTCAATGCCTGAACATCCGTCTATACGAGGGAATAGATTACCCCAGCGTCTCTTTCCCGATAAGTGTAATTGATGTAGAATTGCTACCAAATGCATCTCAGCATGTTAATGATAGAATGCTAAGTACTTTCAGATTACATTAAACTGTGATTTATAATCAATACAGTAGACACATGTTAAAATATGTACATATGATAATGACCATGGTTCTTTGTGGGTATATTATTTCTTTCAGACAGCGATGGCCATAACAAAGAAGACTAGATGCTTCCAAAACTGCGCTGCAGGTAGGGAATTACCATCCGCCTGATTCAAGATTATAAATGGTTAGCTAACATGTATGTACATATCTATTAACAATCGATATATCCTATACGTTATATATATACACACATATATATATATATATATATATATATATATATATATAGTGAAGGAAAGAAAGATGTCGGCGACAAGAAGATAAATGTGTAAAAATAATTAAATGACCTTACATGCCTTTAAATATCTTCTTTATTTCTTAATAATCACTAACATGTTTCGCCTAATGGCTCATCAGAGTGTATAATGAAGCTTAACAACGGTCTTGACGATGTGACGTCATGCACAGTACGAGGGGACGTTATTCTACTGTGACGACGTCACAAACGTCATAATCCGACGTTATCATGGATTGTCGTTCTTTATTATATCTTGGCGTCGTGTATTGTAGTAATACTGACGCTAGGGTATTAAAATATACTTTAAAATATCAGAAACAAATATTTTGGTTTTAAAAAAACCTTATATGTTTAATCCTTTGAATTTAATTTTGGTTTGAAAGCTTTTATAAATTGGTTTTCTTTTGCTAATCTAGCCGAGGTACTTTCTGTTTTCAATTTGAAGAAGGGAAACATATAAAACTTTAAGTCATTATTGCTGCACGTGTCTAAATGGCCACTGAGGGGGATTTGCCTTGTTGAAGGGTCTCGGATCTGTTGTGCGTGAATTGTTCTTCTAGTTCTGAGTTTATCTCATGTCTGGCCTATATAGTACTCACTGCATCCAATACATGTTATCACATACAAAACGTTTTTAACATCACATGACATATTTTCGTTGACGTAGAATATTTTGCCATTAAAATTAAAGTGATTGTTTTCTTGAATATGTTTGCATAATGAACAGTTCGATTTTCCGCATTTTGTAACCTTATATTGTCCTTTTATATTGCAATTATATTGGGGAAATTTGGCTTTGGTTAGAATTCTTTTTAGGTTTGGTGGTTGGCGTTTACTTTTTACTAGTTTTGTGTTTTTCAGACATGCATTCATGTTTGTGTCTATATGTAGGAGGGATAGGTTATTATTAATTATTGTGAAGAGTTCTTTATTTCTAGGGTTAAGTGTTGACACATACGGTAAAACATCTTCGTTTGCTTTTGGTAATTGAGTTAATAATACCTCTCTTGTCAATTGCTTTGCTTTTAATATTCCCTGTGATATGACAGTTTTCGGATAGTTTCTCTCTATTAGTACTTGAAATAGTTCTTTTAGACGTGTTTCTTTTGTTGTAGGGTCAGATACTATTGTACAAATACTACGAGCAAGATTATAAGGAATGCTTATTTTTGTGTGTTTTGGGTGGCATGATTTAAAGTTAAGATATTGTTTGGTATCAGTTTCTTTGGAATAAATGTCTGTTTCTATTGTACCGTCATTGTTTATGACTAAAATGTCTAGAAATGGTAGTTTATTTTCAGTACATTCTACGGTAAATTGTAGATCTTTGTGTAAATTATTTAAAATATTGTGGAATCTATTCAACTCGGTCAATGACTGGATCCAAATTATGAAACAGTCGTCTAGAAAGCGTTTCCAATTTTCTTTTATGTAAATTGCTTGTGAGGTTTCATATATTTCCGAAATTCGCTGATATAATTTCTTCTCTAAGTAACCTAATACTAGTGTAGCATACGTTGGTGCACATTTTGTACCCATGGCTGTGCCTCTTACTTGGTTGTACATTTCTCCGTTAAATTCAAAATTGTTATTTTCTAATATTGTTTTTAAGCCTTGTAAGATAAATTCTTTATTAAATCGTTTGTGTATTAGTGAAGGATATTGGTCCAGCCAATATTGTATAGCTTCAAGCCCTAATTCATGAGAAATATTAGTATAGAGATTCACAACATCGAAAGACACTAAGAATGCAGCGTTGGGTACATATTTCGGAATATGGTTTAAAAAGTCTAGATCATCTCTTACATAGCTTGTTATTTTAGTAATAAAGGGTTTAAGAAGAATGTCTAACAAATTACTTAGCCTATGAGTTTCACATGTGGGACCAGCAATTATAGGTCTAAATTTCAAATCGTCTGGGTCTTTTAACTCTATGTAATCACTAGTCGCTTGTGAACATTTTTCCTTGATTAGATTGCTTTTGTGAATTTTTGGCAGTCCATAAAATAAGCTGGTTTTGCAATCAAATTTTAGAAGGTAATCAATTTCTTTTCTAGTTAAATCTTTACCTGCATTTATTGTTTCTCTGATCCTTTGCAATGTTATTTTTGAGCATTGATTATTAGCTGTCTTATAAAAAGTTTCGTCTTTTAGCATGTTCATCATTTTGTTTTTGTAAAAATCTTTGTTCATAATGACTATGCCACTGCCTTTGTCTGTTTCTTTGATTATTATAGAATCATCATTGGTTAATGAGTTGAGTGCTTTTAGTTCATCTAGATATATTACTTTTAGATGTAGTTTTAGGATGAGTTGAGGATAGTTGTTTGGTTGTTTCAATATAATTATCTAAACTTTGATTTCGACCTTTTGGACGATCAAAGAAACTTTTATTTTTGACAACTGAATCGTTATTGTTAGTATCCTTTTCATGAAAATATTCTCGTAATTTAAGTTTTCTGACGAATTCATTCAAATCTGTATTTAATTCATTTTCATTAGGTTTTTCAGGGGTTGGAGTAAACTTAAGACCCTTCAACAAGACTTTCTTTTCCGTTTGAGTTAGAGATTTGTCAGATAAGTTGAATATTTTTACTTGAAGTTTTTTAGCCTGGGTTAGATTAGCGTGTCCATGCTGTCGGTTTGTTCCAAAAATAATCGTCATTAATGTTGTATTGTTCTTCTTCTGAATCTGTGTATCCGACGGTACCATTAGGGGTATTTGTCAGTGGTTGCCTCCTGGTGTTGCTTCGGAAGGGGTTCTGGTTGGCTCCCCTTGATTTCTGTTCTTGCTGTCCTCTTTGTCTCTTTGATGTGTACCCTGCTGAGGATTGTTGACTGGTTGAACTTGGTGGCCCCTACTTCTGGCTGCATTAATTTGGTTTGATAACGGTGCTTGATATTGTTGGTTGTAGTTTTGTCTTGTGTTTCGTTGATATTGAGTATTTCTTGCAGCATCCGCGTACGTTCTTGGATTGTCCATAACTTTAAAGAATGGTGATCGATCTTGGTGTGCACTTTGAAAATCTGATTTGTAGGTGGATAGCCATTGCTCGTTCTTTTTCCACCTTCTTTTTGATATGTCTTCGTTCCATTTTGCTTCCTCCTTCCACATGTTTTTCAAGATGTTTCTTGTTGGTCTTGTACACTTTTGTTCTATCAGTGCTTCCATATCTCCATCCAGCGAGATGCAGCGCTCTTCACCTTGATCTGCTCTGAGCTGTTTCAGTTCTATTTCGGTTTTGAATTCGTTTAGGGTGGCAGTTTCCCGAAGTTTTCTTTGAGCTTCGTGCTCATTTGGGATTTGTTTTTTCTGCAGGTATCTTGGTATAAATGTTGGTGAAGTTTCCAACCAGCCTTTGTAACATTCAACATGCCCTTCGTTCTTTACTTTATTCCAGAAGGCATCCTTACGCTTTTGCATCTTAAAGTCCCATGTTCTTGAAATGGAGGTTTTTATTTTCATTGCTGCTTCTTCTGCGAAAGGAGAGTTTTGAATAGGTCTAGAAATACTTTCTCTCTCTGGTTCATTGTTGGAGTTTTGTTGTTCAGTCAATTTGTTAGTTACTGATAGCAGTGTGCTTAAAACAGGTCGTAATTCGTCCGTTCTTATAAGTGTTTCATTAGTGTGGGACAGGTTATATAGCACTGATGGTGATATATCTGTTTCCTAGGCAACCATTCTAACCTAATTGTTCTTATTATAGAGTGTTTAAATACGTGCAACATACAAAGATATCGCGGCCTATTTTGGCAATAATTATAAATTATATAAACATATAGTTGATGTATGAATCTTCATGTTTAGTTAACTTTATGTAAATTACCTCATTTGCATCCTCATGAAAATTAATTAGTGATAAGAAAACAAAGAGAAACAATATTGAAAATAACATGTTTGGCAGTATGCCGAGAACAACATTACACCATTCTCCAAATATAGCTTGCAACAATAAATGTACCTTTTGGGGATGAACAAATAATTTTTTATATCTCAAACTGTCTCAAAGATGTTAAAGGACACGTATACATCTAGTAAAGGGTTACCCCAAACTCTGCTTTACAATACCTTTACAGAAAGCTTCTTTGAGTATGCCCAAGATACCTTCCTACCTTGCCGTGGTTCTGGGGCTTAATTGTCACACGGGATGATTTTGTTTATTTGACGGAGATTATCCCCTCTGCCAAGAACTAAAAGGAAGGCAGGTCGATGGTTTTGATCCCATGCGCTGCTTTGCAACGAATGAGATTAGCCGAAATCATCTTCCTGATATCATCCCTCATCATCATGTCATCTCATCATTCATCGGCGCTATATGACCTATTCAGTGTCGCAGTGCCGTTAAACCCAACTCACTCACTCACTCATTCTTTGAGTTTGCCAACCAAAACCGAT
The DNA here is from genome assembly GCA_963576725.1 of Azorinus chamasolen. Taxonomy (NCBI): domain Eukaryota; kingdom Metazoa; phylum Mollusca; class Bivalvia; order Cardiida; family Solecurtidae; genus Azorinus; species Azorinus chamasolen. The sequence continues at coordinate 65,585,000 of OY755237.1, forward strand.
GAGTGATATCTCAATTAACCCTTTACCAGCTGAATACTCATGTTAGAAATAATGACATCATGGGTATTTTTAGCTAAATCATAAATTGACTGCCTGACTCTGAGCATACCTTAATTAGAGGCCAAAATGGAATAGTTTTTATTGGATATTCTCAGGTAATACTCTGATAAGAGGTCAAGATGGTAACATTGCTATTCATTGTCTGTCGGCGCATACCCTTATTATAGGCTTCAATGTAATCATTTCTTTTAATTAACTGTCAGAGTTCCAGGATCCCATTTACACATTGCCAACCATGCTTCTCTAAAGCACGATCCTTGTATCAGTTTCTTCCTGTGTTGAATTCAGGTCATCCAGACTGTTTCTCGCTGTTGATATACCATAATCTGGTGAGAACTGGTAGATGAGAACAGCATTTCTGCCTTGCAACTTCTTAGCGTAAGGAATCAAGGAATCGTAGCAATTATAAGTGCGTTCAAAAAAACCAGTGTGCAGACTGATATTGGTGAGCTGATGAAATATCAACTGACATAACTAGTCATACATATGCAAATTAGTTCATATCAGAAAAGTAATATTTACTATTAAAGCAATGCCTCGTATCTAAGTTTGTAACAATTGATTTCATGACTCATCAAAAATAAATGAGATCTAGCGGAGTATTACAGGTAGATGTCAATTTTCCAAAATTGGTTACCATGGAAACATTTACAATGTTACTTACAGGTCAGTGTTTGGTTATCAATTTAGATACTTTGCTTGATGAGTATTTTGTCATCAATTTAAACTGCATTTGTAGTTGTTTTCTGATATTGGTAGGATAAAAATTGAGAGGTTTACGTTATTTCTGTATTTTTTTACTATTGTTTTATTTGTTTTACATTAATATTAATGTGTATGCAAAAAAGGTAATTCCTAAATATAGCCTTTACACAAAAGCACAAGGCCTAAGCTTTAATTCGGTACCAGTTTTATACAATTAGCACAAAAAAACGTATATAATAAGTGTAAGGTTGGGCGCCCAAAAACCGGTTTAATCCCCCAGTGACTTTTGTCACTGACCGTTCCAAGGCGGTACTTCCATCTTTCCCCTATTGTATGTTTGTTTTGTCTTTGAGTCTCTCTTGATGTTTTTATAGTTATGTACATATTGAAGGATTATCTTTAACCTTCTTAGTCAATACTCGTATATCGTGCATTGTACGATGCGTGCGTTCAACTCGAAGATTTGACTGAAGGTGATAAAAGGAACTGATTGAATGTCTATTTTCCAAAAATGAGATTGGCATTTGGTGTCCATTGATTAAATTATCTTGTATGTTATTATTGTTACTACAGCTGGTCTTCAATATCCCGAACTCGGATAACTTTAAGGTCTTCCAAAATTTATAATACAGAATTGCTCTAATATGTATCGCCATGCATATCTAGAATCACATATTACAGCTTAATACAGGTCTAAAGTAATGATGTAAACTCTTGTAGGAGCTTTCAGCATCACTTTAGACTTACATTAAGCTATGAATAAGAGAAATTGGCCAGATTAGAAATCCTGATAACTCGGAATCTTTTTTATTTTGAAGTAATTTGTATGGTCCCTTGGAGTTCGAGATATCGAAGATCAACTGTATAATAATCTCATGAAAATATATCAGGTTTGATAAATCGTTTCATGTTTCTTCGTGTGGGCCTAGGTTAATACACAAGCTTTATGGCATGATGCATATTTTGGTACGTCTGTTCACCCTTTTGGTCGTAAATACGCCTACCTATGCCTTTGCAAACAGTAGACCCAGGTCAGACGGCTCACCAAGGAGACATCTGATCAGGGTCTGCTCTTTTTGCTTGTGTGATATAATATAGACATCATTCTACAGTTGAAATGAGTTTCTGCCATTACCAAAATAGCCTATGTCGATGTGTTATTATAACTGTTCATCTAATTTATATTAATTATTTCTGACATTGATATTCATGGAGTAAAAGGTTAAGGAGAGCAACACGTTACAGTTGTATCATTACGCATGTAGTTACACGTTACAGTTGTATCATTACGCATGTAGTTTTGTTGTTTATTTCTTTTATCCCAATATCTGTGTTTTTTGTATTGTATGGCAAAATTAATATCATACACGTGTATATTTTGAATAGGTCAATATTTTGAATACAATTGAGTATGAAATAGATGACTCATTGTTTTCTCATATTACTTTGAATATATCCCATGACTAATGGAACAGTAGCAGTAGATCATTGTTTTCCCACCATATTGTCAGCAGTACATAAATACAGTGCTGTTAAGTTATCGTCACTTATTCAATCATTGCAGATACTAGTAGCAAAAAATCTCAGGCTTGACTTTCACCAATTTCAATGTGTGTATCCAGTCTCTTTGAATGCTAGCAGTGGATTCATCATCCATTTACGATTTATGCAAACAGTTTGGATCCAGGTCAATCCAAACATAATAAGGGGTCTGATCTCAGATCCAAACCATTTGTCACTCGAACTTCACCGCTGAAAAATAAATCGGAAAAAATAATAGACAACAAGTGTGCAGCAGACGACAGTTGTGCACATCACAAAATTACAATTTGGCAACAACGAGTCAATTCTATTTCAGTCGTGTCACAATGCCATGTGTGTTACATGTAGAAGAAGACCCCAGATATTCTTTTGTGTATGGAATATAGAGAATAATAGGTTAGTGCCGTAGATGGGACGCCTTTATTCGACGAGGGGAGAAAACGTTGAGGCGAGGCTTGCCGAGCCTCAACTGTTTTCTCTCCGAGTCGGATAAAGGCGTCCCATCTACGGCACTAACCTATTATTCTATTTATCCAGTCAATTTAGTTATATCTTTTTTCATAGACTCATAAAACATACGAATATTGAAATAATTTGCATTGAAAATACGGGTTTTCGATCAACGGACCTCCCTTTTCATTTCCGTTCTAAAGACGTAAATAATGAGCTACCGCAGAGGAAAATAGTTTCGATACTTACATTACAAGACGGGAAAACGTGCTTGAATTTGAAAATAAGATCATTTGAATCGAGAGTCGATATGTTAATTCAAACAGACATGGTTATTATTCTACCGGAGGCTCTACATGGTCAAATTCGAGTTCCGTCGTCTCGGTTTCTATTTTTAGATAGGGCTAACGTCACTCGTCAATGGAACTGAACAGGCTATATTTAGGTCTATGACCATCGTCGCCCTTGTAAGTGTTTATCGATTAAATTATCATGAGAGTGATAAAGGTTTTAATGAAGTTTTATTTTATTTGTTGTTTTTTTAAAAAAAACGCGTCAATATAGTAGCATGGTAACTTTATATACATCTTAAATTTCGCTTACAGTATGTCTGGCCCGATAGCGTAGTGGTTACAATGGTCGCTTATCGTGCAGTTATCCCCGGTTCGATTCTCACCACTGACGAATCTTTTTTTTCTTCTCTTTTTCCTTTCTATTATTTTTTAAATGACGGTTTGGGTTTTTACTTGGATACTTAATGATAATTATCCATATTAAGTTTTTTTCTTTCAATTAATACGTTATTTTTGGTAAAACTATTTTGAAGAAAAATTAAAAATAGTTCCTGTTGTAAGAAGAAATTCCTAAACCTACTATACAAATAAACCTCTACTGTACGTATAAACTTATGTTTATTATGCTACCCCTTTATTACGTCACTAGCGACTGTAGTGACGGGATAAAACATTGTTTCGTGCTCAAACGAACAACGGGGTAAAACCACCGACCTACTGCAAGCCAGATAGATGGATTCCCCACATGAAAAATCCAAATACCCGGACCGAAATTCGAAACACAGCGGTATTCCAGAGAGTACCAAGAACCTTTTTCTGGTGCAGTCTATTAACCCTTTCCCTATTTTACATTTATTCAAATTTTCAATACCTGAATATCCATGGGCAAAACATTGTAGCCATTTTAAAAACAAAAGAAACAGATATATCGAATTCCATTAGCAAACTAATCTGCAGATGCTAAAATGGGTCTACTCTGCTGGTGCCAAAATGGACGTATTTCTCCGCAATAAAGTATTCCATTGTGAAAGATGATAGCCTTTCCGTCGACGTTTTGTTGATCGCATATTTACAATAAGACATCAACCGATTTTCATCGATACCTTAGGTACCTGGTCCTCGATACCCGGTCTCCATAATGAGCGACGCGGAGCGTCCTTAGCGTCGAGAACCATGTGTCCATATGTAGTGTTGTGTTGTATGTAGTGTTAAACGTGTCCATATTCAATGTATAGTGTTGATTTAGGTACATAAGCCAAACTACCAAGTATTCACTGTGCTCGTTTTTCGTCAGACACAGCGACCGGAAATTACCAAGAAATACAGTAAAAACTCTCTATAACGGCTGCTAAATTACATCAAGTATTTTGTGTTAAAGGCAGGTAGCTGCTTAAAGTAAGGTGAAAGAAAAACAGAACGCTCATATAGGAGCGTTCTGTTTTACTTTCACCTTGCTTTAAGCGGCCACCTGTCCTAAATACCAAATAATTCACATAATTTAGTGACCGTTATAGAGAGGTTTTACTGTATGAGAAAATGAGAAAAAGAGAACTTATTCTTGCAACGGATCCAAATCAAATTCAGAACTTGTAACAGAGTTGACCTCGGGTCAGATTCTGTGATATTCCTCTTAAGCAGTCAAAAATGCCAAACTTTTAAGAGGGCAGCAATTTGATCAGGATCTGCCTTGTTACTGTGAAGCTGTCCTGTTACCGTAAAATGAATTATAGATTTTTTACTATGCGAGATCGGGACGGTGTGTTGATATGCTTGTTGACTGAGCTTGTCGTGTGAAAGCTGAGTATTTTGTTTTTAAATTTAGAATTGGAGTCTGGATCTGCGCTGTTATTCTAAAATAGTTTAGATCAAAATCATATGCCACACTTTTTACGGTGCGGATATTTCGTCTGGATCTGCGCTGATACTATGCAAGAGTACAGATCCAAATCCAAATCAAATGCTACACTTGTATTAGAGTGAATCTTGGGTCAAGATCTGCGCTGTTACTCTAAAAAGGTTTATATCTAAATCTAATGACACATTTGTAATAGAGTGGATCTTTGATCAGGATCCACGATGTTACTCTAAAACAGTTTAGATCCAAATAAAATGCCACACATGTAACAAAGCGAATCTTTGGATCAGGATCCGTGATGTCATTCTAAAGCAGTTTAGATCCAAATCAAACGCCACACTTGTAACAGCGAATCTTGGATCAGGTTCCGTGACGTTACTCTAAGACAGTTTAGAACCAAATCAAATGAAACACTTTTAATAGAGTGGATCATGGGTCAGGAACTGAGATGTTATTCTTAAGCAGTTTAGATCCAAATAAAAATGCTAAAATTTTAACTGAGTTGGTTTTTGATCAGGATCTGCCCTGTTACTGTGAAGCTGCCCTGTTACTGTAAAATGAATGATATACTTTTCTAATACACTGCATACTAGATCGGGACAGGGTGTTGATAAACTCGTTGCTTGAGCTTGTCGCATGAAATCCGAGTCGTTTTTTGAATTTTCCAATTCGGGTATGAATCTGCGCTGTTACTCTAAACAATTTAGATCCAAATCAAATGCCGATTTTTTTACGGTGAGGATCTTTGTTCTGGATCCGAGCTGATACTATTAAAGAGTGTAGATACAAATCAAATGCCACACTTGTAACATAGCGGATTTTTGGTCAGTATCTGCGTTGTTACTCTAAAACAATTTATATTCAAATCAAATAGCGCATTTATCATAGAGTGGATCTTTGATCAGGATCGGGAAATCCCACATCGGATTTTGCGACGCGATATTCCGTTACAATACGGTTCACATCTTGGTTCCCTGCACACTCAGCAATTTGGCGGCTTACCGGCAGGATGGCCAATTCTGGGTGCCTTATATGTTATCTATGGAGGGTCATCCGGTTTCTCAAATGGTCGGTTTCGCAGATATAGTCCTGTGAACATCCGTTGCATTTCATTGCATTGATAACGTTTTGTATGTTGCAGGAACCATCGACTTTTAAGGTGAAGTGTTGCCCTGATTTAAATGTGTACTTTTTACCTTCTAATAAGTAAGGACATAGGCCACAGTTATGTGGTTGTCTCTTACCTTTGATTGTTTTATAGCTGGACATGATTTCCTTCATGCATTCGTCTTGGGTAAGGATTTTAAGGGTTTCTTGAATGGTGTTAAAAATTCCACATTTCTAGGAGTGTGTGATGAATCATATGCTATGTTTTTTTCTTGCGTTGCCTCTTTCGCTGCTCTCAATGTAGTTGTTTCATTGATTTTGCCTTATTAATACCACCTTCAATTAATTGGATGGGATATTTACGGGCTAAGAGGAATGTTTTCAGTTCCCCTTACCTTTTTTCCAAAAATACCCAATTTGATACTATCGCACAGATTATTCTTGCTAGACAAAACGGGATATTTTCTCGTGTATGTTTTGGGTGGCAAGAGTTAAATAAAAGGTATTGCTTACTATCCGTTGGTTTATAATATATATCAGTGGATATTTCATTACTTTCCAATGTCACATTTATGGCTAAAAAGGGCAATTCCGACGTACTAAATTCCATGGTAAAGTTCAAATCTGGATGAGGACGATTTAATATACCATTTAATTTGTCTAAGTCATTTTTCGATTTATTCCAAAGTATACAAATGTCATCAAGAAATGTTTTCCAAAGTTTCTTAAACTACTCGCTGAAGTTATCACCAAACTTGTCCTTGATTTTTTAATATAGCATATTCTCTAAATAACCAATTACCAAAGCAGCATAAACTGGTGAAAAAAATAACAAAATGAATATAACTGATTAAATTAATCAAATTAATAATTTCTGTATGGAACTTCGATATCAATTTAAGCTGAACTGTTTCAATGTATCACGATTATTTTCTATATCTGTATAGTGTAAACAGATTGTTATACTGGATCTAGATCAACCTGTGGTCTGGGCCGACACTATATCATTTATTCCTACGGCACGTGCCTATTGTACTTTCTAACGTGATTGGCTATTGCGTGCCGTTAAGCTTTAATCATATTGTTTATTTTAGATCTCGTGTCACACTTCATTGGTTTATTGCATTAACACACCGTTTGATTGATTCAACCCTTTCGCCACCAATATGTTATTTTGTTTTAAACATCTGCTTCTATTTCTCAAATTTAAATATTTGGTAAATAATAAAAGAAATCTCATTAAGAGACTCAAACAGTTTGGAATCTGATCAGGGGTGTTACGCAATGTTTGATCGGAATTCAAACTGTTTCGCAAATAACCTTCGTACTCGGGGTGTAGCAGTGTCCGTATTAAGACTATCGAAAGTGCTTGGCTCAAGTGTGATTGTAGAAACGAAAAGGTTCGTTTGAAATCTGATTTTGTATATAAATGTAGACTATTTGATATAGAGGCGCAAAGAGCAAAACGATTGTATTGGTACTCCATGCAAAATGAACTTGTAGCTGATTGTAAATGTGACTCTTCTGCATATTGGACGAAAATCGGTTTGTTGGGTATTATACAGAGTAAAAATAGTAGTATACCAATGGAAGTTGTTACCGAGGACGGGAGTGTATCACGCAACATCAAATATGTTTTAGATAAATAGAAATCGGAATTTAGTTCTTTATTTACAGATGTTAACCGTAGTGCTATTGTCGAGACTGGCTCCTCAGTTGATAACGCAAACAGCCCTTCTTTACCTTTCAATGTCCCTATAAGCATTCTGGAAGTGAAAAAGGCGGTCGAGAGTGCGAAACTAGGCAAGGCAACTGGAAGTGATGGGATTCATTCAGAAGTATTGTAGAATGATACGTCTATTTGCTTTCTTCATACGTTATTTACTGTCTGCTTTAATCGTGGTATTGTACCTTCTTTATGGGGTAAGTGTATTATCAATCCAATTCCGAAGTCTTCCACTTCCGATCCTAGGGATCCACTCTCTTACAGAGGTATAGCATTAGCGTGTGCCATGTATAAAATATATTGTAATATATTAAATGCAAGATTGTCAGACTTGGTTGAAAGAAATGGTAAATTGGTAGATGAACAAAATGGGTTTAGGAAACAACGTAGCACTACTGATCACATTGCCTCAGTATAGTATATTATTGACACAAGGAGGAAACTTAAAAAGTCGACATTCTGTGCATTTATGGACTTCAGAAAAGCCTATGATTCCATAAATAGAAATAGATTGTGGTCACGCCTTAGTGTTGCGGATATTAATGGTAATTTGCTTACTGCTATAAAATGTTTGTATTCTTCTGTATCTTCATGTGTGAATTCCTTTAATACGGAATAATTCGACGTTAAAATTGGACTTACGCAAGGATGTACCTTGTCTCCACTTCTGTTCAATTTATATATCAACGAGCTAGCTTTATATATTAATCCTTCGCTTGCTGTTCACGTCAATGTACCTGCCAGTAAATAGTGAAGACCCAGATGATACAGCTCCTACAGGAGCTGCCTCATCAGGGTCTGCACTATTTACAAGTTGATTGTGCAACCAGTGCAGTAGTAAGGGACATACGTATAGGGAGTGTGACGTCAGCCTAATCCTTCTATATTCTATATAAATGACGTCATACGGCCCGGTGCAGGGACTTTTTGAGGTGCAGGAAAAAATCATCAAGATGTTACCATCTCGTTTTAAATATCTAGCAGATGGCGTTTAATCTATGAGACACTGAGGCGTTGTGTTAAAAGATTCTTTAATCTGAATCGTTATATATGGTGTTTATAAGAGCAAAGTGTTAAGCAGACAACAATTTAAGCCACCTATTTAGATTTTCAAATATTGCGCCACTGTGCAGGATGAATGGGTATAGGGCAGGGTTAACCAGTCGTGACATGTAAACATTAGTCTGATAAACCATACGCTCTCTCTATCCGTTTTAGCAGACGACCATTCTCTGTCCGTCTGTCTGTCTGTCTGTCTTTCTGTCTGTCTGTCTGTATGTCTGTCTCTCTCTCTCTCTGGGTTGAATAGTCTGTCTGTCTGTCTCGCTCTCTTCTCTCTGCCATATTTTAATAGTTAGGTTATACATGATCCTGTGAAGCAGACGGTATATTATACATACAGGTGGAGATGTTATAGATGCGCTGAAGTGAAACCATAATGTATGCCATAGTGTCAATGACACTAGCACTAAATACAGTTTTTTGGGTTTACCATATAAAATCCCAATTCACAAGCTTAGACACGTTTCAAGATCAGTTCAAACAGGTTCACGGCATTGACCAATCAGAACTATTATTGAGATTAAAAGTGTACTAAATTTTCTGATAGGTGTTATTTCATCACAGCCCATCAAAAAGTAGACTATGAAGTAACCATGGTAAAGCAGACGACAGGTTGCAAAATAAACCGATCTCCACATCATACAGGTATGTCTATAATTATTTAAGTTAAGTGATACCTAGGTTAATTCATCAGCCCTCAGGCTGTTATAATCTTAAGTATTTTATAATACAGTATATGTCATCGGCACACGACCTGTGAAATATTAAGAAAAGGAGGGAAATTTGAACTACAAACAGAGCAGTACAGTTTTTATGTTTATTCGGATATACACATCTACAGGTATTGTTCATATTATATCTATGTACACTATACATAACATAAAATACATTTATTACAGTAAAATTGAACCACACAGTCTATCTTTGTATATCACTGACTTTCACCCAGCTATTGAACTTCTTGGGATAATATTTCCATTTCACAAACAGTTGCTTGTTTTGTCCTTTTCCTTTAGTTCTTAAGACTTTCTCCACTTTCCATAATTGATCAGAGTCAAACTCGACTTTTTGCAGTTCGCTTTCGTAAAAGGTGCCTTGAATGTCCTCATTCTGTAAATCACGAAGTGTGTAGATAGGTAAAACATCTCTGTGATAACGTTTATGAACTTGAAACACTTCGCCAGCGTAGGTTTCGTCGTAGGCTCGAGTGAACGTCTGTCTCAGATGAGTAATCCTCACATAATCGCCGATTTTGTATTTGAATGGCTTTAGTCTAGGGTTCAGTTTAACCCGTTTTTTCTGTTGTGCGAAGTATGTAGACAGTCTCACTTCCATTTCATTGTTGTGGCCGACACTGGCCGGTGCCATACCAATTGTTCTGTGGAATGTGCTGTTATAGCTGTCTGCAAACTGTTGTAGAGTAGGTAAATACGTATAGTCTTGTTTATAGGTGAACCAACGTCGCAACCTCATTTTAATGGTGAGAATAGCCCTCTCCGAGGTTGAGGCCTTAGTTTCGTTCTGGGTGGGGAAGTATTTGATGTTGTTTTGCTTCATCATAGCCTGAACTTTCTTTGCACGGAACTCTTGGCCTGTAAAACAAATATGTTTTATAACCCATCTGTGTGAATACACTAAACATTATTATACATACCGTTTTAAATACCAGTTACGATGATCGTCCTTGGTTTTTATTGATCTTGTATGCATCAGGTCTGGTCTGTTTGCTTATGCTATAATAGAGATGTGATTATACAGTTTCTGTCATGACGAAACTTCTTATGTCCCTGTGCTATTATAATAATTTAATATAATTGATATTCATGACGTCTTTATTTCTAACATAAATATTCATGGGGAAAGGGTTAAGTACTAGTGTATTAAGGACCAGTGTACTCACCTTTGTCAGTCATCAGCTTGGCTGGAGACCGTCTGGTGGTTTTTAAGATATCGGCAAAGGCGTCAGCCATTTCCTCTCCAGTTTTCCTCTTTAAAGGTCTGAGCCATACGTATTTGCTGAACGTGTCGATGACCAGCAGAATGTATTTGTAGCCTTGATTCCAGTCGGCGTATTTCACCATATCGATCAAATCGGCCATCCATAGATCATCCATGCCGGCACTGATGACATGGTTGCGTTGAAAACGTCGGCGCACTGGTTTATGAAGACTGTAGGTTTCTTGATTGTGAAGGAATTGGCGTATGCGATGCATGCCAATCTTGTATTTTCCCTCTTGTTGAACCACTTTGTACATTTTTTGTGGCCCTGCAAAACTGGCTGGATGCTGGGGATCATAATAAATAGCCTTTAAATAATCCTCCCAAGGTGCCATGTCTGCTCACAATCAGTGTCACTCAGTAACTGATGTGTCTATAGTATTGTGTTTTTCTTATATGTTGTCACTCCACACTATTCACTATCTCCATCTGTGCTTTCTTCATCATCGCTGTCCTGTTCGTCCTCAGACACTTCTGTATCGAAGAGGTCATCAAACTTGGGTTTCACTTTCCTCAAAACCCTCTTCACAGCTGAGCATGATCCCAAGCCTTTGTCAGTTAGAGTCTGGATATGTTGTAGTACTGTCATATGTACTGCGTTGTGACGAAGTGGAATCCAATATTTCTCCAATAATGTACTGTATCTACTTAGAAATGTCTTTTCTGCAAAAGGTTTCACACGCTCTTCTGCCATATCCGAGGCATCCTCTTCATTTTCTCCTTGAGAGACATATCTGTCATACAACTCTTTGTATCTATCATTGCGCTCTTTCTGGGCCAACTCGCACAGGTGGAGATATCCCTCATTGTCCTCGACGGATTCAGTAGATTCTGTCTCATTTGCATTCCTGTCAAGCTTACGCTTTTTAACAGGAGAGCATTCGCTTTCGGCACACCAACCCCGTTTTACGTGTCTCTGTACATCATGCGCCGTATCAAAAAGCAGTCCGCAATCGTCGCAGGAATTCATCTTGTCCAACATCTCGCGCTGCTCTAAGCCAGTGTTGCTGGTTTGAACTTCGACAGAAGAATGATCCAGCGTGTATGGCATGACTTCTTTTATAGCAATAGGTGGCAACTCTGGCTCCTGATTGGTCAATTCATCCTGCCACACGACTTTAGATTTGAGTCGTTCATTCTCGGGCTTAAAAGGTTTTAGATCTACCAACATAGGACTGTATGGTTGCTTGGTCGCTTTGGTAAACGTGTTCATGAAGATCTTGCTACGTCCCGGGTACATTTGCTTAGCCAATGACATGACAGCTTGGCTGTCCACGGGATTCTTGAAGAGAACCAAATAATGACAATTTCTCCTTTGGGTCGGGTCCTTGGTCCCAAATACGTTCTGGTTGATGCCAATCACAGAGAGTGATCTGTGATGGGACCCCTCCGTATACAAGCCCGTAATGCGTTTATCATTTCCCGCTTCCGCAAACAAGTCATCAATGACCAGAAGGTTGTTGACTGTCGGATCAAAGAAGTCGTCGTCATCTAAATCTCCAGGAATGCCTTGAATAAACTGTACTCGCGGTGATACTGTTTTCTGGACCATGGCATAGAGGGGTTGCCATCGCTTATACAGCCACACAATTCTCTGTATGCTCGGATGTATTCTGCTGTCATGGTGTTGAAGCAACTCTTTGACGAAGGTGGTCTTTCCGCACACTGAAATGTATTTAAAGCGTATCCCAACAGTCTCGCTAGTGGCAATGTATATGTCAATGCCTTGACTTCTAGTTGTCTCGATATGTTAAAGAGGCATGCAGAATTTTTACTTCTGGCTATCTCGATACGTTATGTTTAAAGAGACACACATCGCCTTTGCCTGCTACCTATCTAGACATGTTAAAGAGTTATGCAGCGTTTTGACCCCTACCAACTTAGATTTTAAGAGACATGTGGCGTTGTTTGGTTTTTAGCTACTGAGATATTCTGAAAAGACATTCTGCACTTTGCAATATTGAAAACGCAACATACCTGTAGGGCCCGAGATCATCATGGTAAACGGGTGGTATAACATCATAGTTTGTGGCGTTGGCGTCAGTAGCTGTGACTGTGTCATCTCTCCCAATTGTGGTTGTGGTGGTGGAGGAGGCACTCCCTCTTGTGGAGGAGGATGGAGAGAAGGCACCCCCTCTTGTGGAGGAGGAGGATGCGCTCCCTCTTGTGGAGGAGGAGGAGGAGGAGACGCAGTATGGTCTCTTTCCCACTGTCCATGTTTGAGTCTGTGATGTCTGAACATATTATCCCTCCATGAAAATTCTTGATCACACTCTGTGCACTTTGCCAATTACATGTTGTCTCTTGGGTAGCTCATGTACAAATGATCTAGCAAATGCTTGATTATTTCTTATGTAGTTTTGTCTATATCTCCTCTGACCCACTCTCAAGCTGTAAACATAAGTCTCGCCTGGTATATTCTTAGTCTCGCCTGATATTTTCTTAGTCTCGCCTGATGTATAAAGACAAATCCTTTTCCATGTCAAGTGTCCTGTTATTAGCCAATCAGAATGCACTTCCTTTCACAACCAATCATTGTTGAGAGCCTTCTATAAAAGGCAATGCATAACAAGAACTATTTCATTTTACTTCAGATCGACAAGGAGAGAAACACGTCCGTTGCTTTTCAAAGAAAATGGTTTATGTCTGAAGCATTTATACAGTGAGTATTTTCTTAGTCTCGCCTGGTTTTTATTAGTCTCGCCTGACTTTGTCTAGTCTCTCTTGACTATACCATTTATTTCCTCATTTTATACTAATTCAGTCACTAGTGAAAGGATTTAAACTTACTTGAAATTATCAATTTTGCAAGTGAACTGTTGCTTATAAATCAGACGTTTAGACAATTTGATTTCAGATAGCAGATATGGCATACCAGTGTGAACAATGTAGGGATAGTTTCTCAAAACTGAGTCAGCTCAAACAACATCAACGCATAGAAAATCATTGGAAGAAGTTTCACTGTGACGTGTGTGAAAAGTGGTTTACTAGAAAGGACAATCTGGACCAACACCAAAAGAAGCATAAAAAAGCGAATAGTTTACACTGTGACGAATGTGGACAGGTATTCAGCCGTCCTTATACACTTTATAGACATAAAGAACGTATTCACCAAGTAGGCGGCGGACAAAAAAGACGAGCCAGTGAACAAGAAGAAACAGGAGTGACAAAGAAGCTGAGAAAAGGCGATGAACCCCAAACATTTTACAAAATACAGAAACTGAAAGAGCAGCGGATGGAAAAGTTTAAAACAACAGCTTCCATCTATAAAGTCAGCTTTAAAGATCTTGAAGTGACAGAGGATATTTTGCCTACACTGAAGAGGCTGTTTCAAAGTATCTTTCAAGACCTTACAAAAACTGCTAAGTCTGACGATTTAGTTAGATTAACAGTCCAGTTCGCTCGATTATCCTATCATCATTCCATTCGGGAAAGTGACAGAACTGACACCAGAACGTTTCATGGCAGAAGTTGAGCGCGTTCTCCAATCCAACGAAGATTTTGTGATTGATGAGTCGCTTATTTTTTAGATAACCATTGTGGACATGCCAACTGGGGGAGTTGGGAAGCGCTGCAAATTCGTGAATGAAGACAAATTTCTTCTAGACAAACGATGCATCATTCGGATTAAAAATAATGACAATCTTTGCTGTGCAAGAGCCATTGGCACAGCTAAGGCACGCATAGATAAACACTCCAAATGGGAGAGCATCAGAAAAGGATATGAGCCCCAGCAATCGTTGGCTGTCGCTTTACATACAGCAGCTCAAGTGGAAGAGAAAGAGTGCAGCATTGAAGACGTCAAGAAATTCCAAGACGAGCTGACTGGTTACCAGCTTCATGTCGTTTCAAGAGACCATTTCAATGCCATTATCTACAGGGGTCCAGAGGCTGAGAGGAAGCTTTATTTATACCATCATGATAACCATTTTGATGTCATCACATCTATGGCTGCTTTTTTGACGAAAAATTACTTTTGCAAACAGTGCCAAAAAGGTTATGATCACCAGGAAAAGCATAAGTGTAACGACATCTGTCACATGTGTTGCAAAATCCATGACTGTAATTCAGAACAGGAATGGATTCATTGCCCCACCTGCAACAGATATTTTAAAGGTGAAACATGTTTTCAACTGCATGAAAAGAAGTCTGTGAAAGGTAACTCTACATGCAGCAGAATGTATCGTTGTGAGCAATGTGCATGTACGGTAAACAAAACGAAACATAAGAAAGCCCATATCTGCGGCGAAATGTTTTGTGATGTGTGCAGAGGCTACTTTCTAAAGGAACATCAGTGCTACATGCAGCCAGAATGCTGCGAAATAGAAGATTACCCTAAGACTGTTGAAGAAGAGCTCATTGAAGAGCAAGAAAATCCAACCACGTTTATTTTCTTTGACCTAGAGTGTACTCAGGAAGACGTTGTTCAGTGTGAAAGTGGATTTAGCCCAAATGGAAATGGAAAATGTGTACACTGTCTTTCCTCAAAATGTGGCGCACTTGAGCATATTCCAAACCTTTGTGTTGTAAACAAAGTGTGCACCCTGTGTTTGGATAAAGAGATAACGGATGTCAGTGAATGTGAACACCGTGGTAAAAATGAGATTATATTCAAAGGGGCACTTACACTGGATAACTTTTGTGAATGGCTTTTCTCGGAAGACAACTACAAAGCAACAGTGATATGCCACAACTTTCAGGGGTACGACTCCTATCCGATTTTACAGTATCTATATAGGAATGCTGTCATCCCAACTATCATCCCAAATGGGGCCAAAATCATGTGTCTGCAAGTACCTAGTTGTAAAATCAAAATGATTGACTCTATCAACTTCCTACCCATGGCATTAGCGAAATTACCTGACATGTTTCGGTTAAATGAGCTTGCCAAAGGTTTCTTTCCTCATCTGTACAATAGGAAGGAGAACCAGCATGTTGTACTGACACATTTACCCGACATTCAATATTATAACCCTGATGCAATGAAGCCTGAAGACAGAGCGTCCTTCTTGGCATGGTATCATGAGCACAAAAACACGCGCTTTGATTTCCAGCATGAACTGCAGCTCTACTGCCGCTCAGACGTGAACATTTTAAGACGTTGTTGTCTCAAATTTAGGGATAACTTTATGGATGTCACTAACATTGATCCCTTTGAAAAGTCTATTACAATTGCTTCTGCCTGTCAGCGAGTCTTTCGGTGCAATTACCTGCGGGACCAAACCATTGGCATCATTCCTACACATGGGTACAATCCACAGCAAATACAATCCACCAAGGCCTTGCAGTGGCTCAAGTTTATATCTCATTACAATGGTCTGAGAATTCAACATGCCAGAAATGGAGGTGAAAAACGCATAGGCGATTATCTAGTAGACGGGTATTACGAGACAGATGATGGGCAGAAAGTAGTTCTGGAGTTTCACGGGGACTTCTGGCATGGTAACCCACGCAAGTTTGCAAGTACCACATGGAATCCAGTATCTAAATTGAATATGGGCGAATTGTACCAACGAACTCTAGATAAGAAACGTTTTCTAGAGGAAAACGGCTATACTTATCATCACATCTGGGAGTCGGAATTCGACCAACAGCTTGAAGAAAATCTGGAAATGAAGACATTTATTCGTCACTTAGAACTTGTCGAGCCACTTCAACCACGAGATGCATTTTATGGAGGTAGGACTGAAGCATTCACTTTGTTCAAAGAAGCTTCACAGCATGAGACAATCAACTACTTTGATGTGACATCACTGTATCCGTTCATCAACAAAACTGGAAAAGTGCCTTTAGGACATCCTGACATTATTACTGAGAACTTCAAAGATTTGGATTACTATGAAGGCTTAATTAAGTGCAAGGTATTTGCCCCAAAAGGTATCTTTCTTCCTGTTCTACCCTATAGACAAAATGGAAAGTTACTGTTTACACTATGTCGAACATGTAGTGAAACTGGTCAACAAGCACCTTGCTCTCATACAGATGAGGAAAGAGCTCTGACGGGAACTTGGGTGATCGACGAAATCAAGAAAGCTCTAGAGAAAGGGTATAAGATCAAGTCCATCTATGAAGTTTGGCATTTCTCTGAGGTATCCCAATATGACCCTGTGATTAAAACGGGGGGTTTGTTCACAGAATACATTAATACGTTTCTAAAACTGAAGCAAGAAGCCAGTGGTTGGCCTTCATGGTGTCAAACTGAAGAACAAAAGCAATCCTACATTCAGTCCTATTTTGAAAAGGAAGGCATATTATTGGATTATAACAACATCAGCAAGAACAAAGGCATTCGAGCCCTAGCCAAACTTATGATGAACTATTTCTGGGGAAAGTTTGGTCAAAGAGGAAATATGCCCCAAGTGGATATCACTGATGATCCCGCGGTATACTTTGACAAGCTAACCAGTGATAGCGAGGAAGTGACAGCTGTCAATTATGTGTCTTCCGATGCTGTAGAATTATGCTGGAAATTCAAAGATGACTTTGTCGAGCCTTCGGGAAGAACTAATGTGGTCATAGCGGCCTATACTACAGCACAGGCACGTCTCAAACTGTACAGTTACCTTGAAATATTGGGTCCCCGTGCATTGTACGCAGATACAGATTCAATTGTGTTCAGTACAAAAACTGGTGAGTGGTCACCGCCACTAGGAGACTATTTAGGAGATCTGACTGATGAATGCCCTAATAACAGTATCACAATGTTTGTCACAGGGGGTCCGACAAACTATGCATATCAGTTAGTACACCCTGATGAAGAAGGGAAGTCGACTCATTGCAAAATTAGAGGCTTTACTTTGATTTTCAAAAATGCGCTGTCCCTTAATTTTGATACACTCAAACGCATGGTGACCTCTGGCGACATGGAAATGACGACCGTGATAGATCCATTTAAGATCCATAGGGATAGAGACAATGCTAGGTTACTGACAACGACAGAGGCTAAAAAGTATAGACTTGTATTTGACAAGCGTGTTGTCATGGACACATATGTATCCTATCCGTTTGGGTTTTAATTCACTTTTCACTGAACAATATATATGTTAAATATGAGTACATGTATATCTGTAACAATTGTAATTGTAATTTGTAATACACCAATGAAATAATAGCGTGTGCTAATTAACCATTATTCCCTATATTATACTAATCAATACCATGTAAGGTGTATAGGGGGATGGTCCTCCCCGACCCCCTTTATACCTATGACGGGGAGAATAAACGGGCATCGGATTGGTGTCTCAAAATGAAAACAGTGTTGTCTATTCAACCCAGAGAGAGAGAGAGAGACCGAGAGCGAGAGAGACAGACAGACAGACAGATTATCCAACCCAGAGAGAGACAGACAGACAGACAGACAGACTATGCAACCCAGAGAGAGAGAGAGACAGAGAGAGAGAGACAGAGAGACAGACAGAAAGACAGACAGACAGAGAATGGTCGTCTGCTAAAACGGATAGAGAGAGCGTAAGGTTTATCAGACTAATGTTTACATGTCACGACTGGTTAACCCTGTCCTATACCCATTCACCCTGCACAGTGGCGCAATATTTGAAAATCTAAATAGGTGGCTTAAAGTGTTGTCTGCTTAACACTTTGCCCTTATAAACACCATATATAACGATTCAGATTAAAGAATCTTTTTCATAACGCCTCAGTGGCTCATAGTATATAAGCGTCGTCTGCTACACACTGAAATTTAGTCGTCCGCTTTCAATCCATTCTATATTTAGACATTACACTATATACATAGACATTACACTATATACAATTATTACTCCACCTCAAAAATTGACTCCACAATTCCGTGTGACGTCATCTATATAGAATAAAGAAGGATTACGCTGACGTCACACTCCCTATACGTATGTCCCTTACTACTCAGTGCACACACAGCAGTGATTGCACAGCGAAATACTTTTACACAGTGACGATATATGTAATTATACAACAGGGCATGGGTAAAGAAGGAGAAATGTATTTTAGAATTCAGCAAGAGAAGGATTAAGTCTTTGAATATTGGCGTATCTATTGGACACGAAACCATATGTATTCTATTGTATGCAGATGATGTATCGTTACTCGCAGTAACAGCTGAAGACTTACAAGTGTTACTTAATGCTTTGAATGACTGGTGCTACGTAAATGACATGACGGTAGATATCGATAAAAGCAATGTTGGTCATTTTAGGAACCCGACACAGCGTAAAACTGATTTTGTATTCCAATGTGGAAATGAAGTTATTGATATCGTGGCAAAGTATACATACCTTGGTTTAGTGTTGACTGAACATTTAGATCTTAATATAACTACAAGGGTTGTTGCCTAGAGCGCTAGTCGTGCGTTAGTCCTTGTAATTTGCAAAGTGTAAATTGGCAGATGGTGTCCCTTATCATGTATTTACAAAGCTTTACGATTCCATTGTATGGCCAGTTATTGTTTATGGTGCAGCAATCTGGGGTTGTCGTGTCTTTTCCTGCATCAATGCCGTTCAAAATAGAGCTATGAGGTCCTTGGTGTCGGTATATACATCCCTTATGCGGTGTTGACGGGGGAAATGGCATGGCACCCTCCAGTTGTTAGACAATGGCAGCATATAGGTCAGTTCTAGGCAAGAACTTGTAATATGCTTTCATCACGTGTGAACAAACGGGTCGCTAATTCAGCTGGAAACTCGTGCAGAAACTGGTTTCATGTTGTTAAATCTACTTTTGTCCAATATGGTTTTGTTGATTGTACAAATATTGAAGCAAATATCTCGAAAAGGTTTTTATGTGACAGATTGGGGAACTCTGTATTAACAAGTTGTATTGAAAATGGAGGGAAATAGTTTCAAACTCGTTGGTACATCAGGAAAAGGTGGAAATAAGTTACGAACGTATAGTTTGTTTAAAGAATCATTTGGAGTCATAAAATATTGTACTCTTATTTTACCACCTCGACATCGTTCAGCATTGTGCACATTTGGATGTGACGTTGCGCCTATAAGAATAGAAACTGGTAGATACGAGAACATGCCTTTATTGGATAGGAAATGTCCATTTTATGATGCTGTTGAATCTGAGCTTCATGTTTTATTACACTGTACTTTGTATGATGATATACGGGCTAGTCTTTTTCTTAAAGCAGAACAAGTTGTTGAAAATTTCTCTAGCCTAGATGACATATCACAGCTAAGAGTAATTTTCACCAATTTCAGTCTGATCAGGGATTGTGCCAAAACCTGTTGGGGAATTCTTAATAGGAGATCTTCTTATTGGTGTAAATAATGTATACTCTAATTGTTTTAGTGCTTTTGTGTTGTATTTTAGCTATTCTAAATGACAGTTGCTAATCAGTGTTCTTTTGATCTGATCAAAGGGACTATTAGATTTCTTAGGCCGTTTCTTATTACTCAGCGTCCGTTTTGATTTGTCACGTTTTATTGCATGTTTCTTTTTAATAACGTTTTATGCAGAATTGCATAGATTAGCCGCTATCATCTAGATTTTACTGTGTAATTAGATTGTCGGTTGTGATAATGTTTTGCCCATGCTGTTACACGTGGGCATTGCCTCTTACATTTCTGCGTAGAAAGGCTGTGTACAGTGTTCTATTGCTTAAATGTTTGTATTGAATATGTATGTATACAGATGAGACAAACAAATAAACAAATAAATAAAATAAAAATATCGTTATGAGATTCTCGCAATTTGGATTCTGATTACACGTGTTTGCAAATAACCTTTATTCTCTGAATCAAGAAAGTGAATGTGTTAATTATCGTAATTAAGCATATCGCTATGAGGTAAAGCCAGTTTGAATTCTGATAAAAACGAAATGTGTTTGTGAATCACTATCCCCCCCCCCGACCTTTGACCCTGAAGGATGACGGAAGGACGGACAATGCAATTACTATATGCCCGCCGTTGGAGTGGGGGGGGGCGTAAAAAGAGTAAAGTACATAGTTATAGTCTTCTTTCAGTCCGAATGACCGCTCAGCCGACTGTACATTTATTCTTCCGGTCATTAAATCATTCGCCTAAAATATTGAGCACTGCTAACATATGGCGCAATCATGCAGCCGCAGTACCGGCTAGTGACCTTCACAGGTGTCCATTATAACCCCTGGGTAGAGAGGAGCTGAGGGTGGGAGACACTGAAGCGTCTCTGAAAAATCCGGGAGGGACCGAGATTTGAACCCCGGACTTCCGGATTGGTAGTCAAGCGCGTTACCACTTGACCACCGCACACCACATGATCAGACGAGTTACGTAATGTTTGCAGTATCAGATGCCAAACCGCATGCAAATAACCCATTCAATGTTGTTTAATATGCTTAATGTTTAATGTTTTTCGTCTTGATATGCGTCCTGTTATGTTTTGTCTTGTGGCTTTACCGTTTCTTGTTTGATGGTGTTTGGTGCGGTGTCATTTCGTGTGTGGCTCTCCCTGTTTGACTATTTTTCCATATTGATCCAGAGAATAAAGGTTAAAACTTCAACATGGCAAAAGTTTAAACAAACGATCTCGATGCAGAGATAAGAAACTGTTATACAATTCAAACTGCGACAGTGGTGACAGGCAGTACACTCCGTGCTCGCTAACTCTGTTTTCAGTATCCATGCTTATAAAACATTTTAGTTGAGTCTGAATCCGTTCTCAAGTTTTTGATTGGTCAGATCTGAGCCTTTAGCTCAAATCTGACCAATAAAAAACTTGAGACTCAAATAAAAAGCTTTATAAGCATGGGCCCAGATCTCCAGCAAGTAAAGGTATATGACAGGTCGTAGCTCATTGCATTACGAATACATTTCCAGAAAGCTCCTACTATTATACAGGAGGATCCTGGATCAAACATAAAACAGTCACAGCTTTAATCTCTAGCATACTGCTCATAAAACAAGTTGGATCCAGATGAGATTCCGAGTAGCTGTTTGCTACTCTGGTCGTGTTATTGAAAGGAAATGCAAGATCATCGACAACTGGAGAGGATGACAGTTTCTTCTGACACAAGTTTGCTCAGCAGGCAGGATAATAGACCCTGTGTTTATGTAGTGCATATAACCTAAAACACTCATCCCATTCTCTCTGATTTATGTCTGTCTGTCTGTCATGCAATATTTTATAAAAGGTAGTAGAGGATGGACGTTGGATACATGTCATAACTTGGATTTCTGGTTTGATCGTATCATATAACGATTGTAATAAAGAATCGCTAATATATTTTTTATCTTAACATCTTTACTTCATGTAAAACAATGGCATTATGAACATTAATAATGAAAGTATGTGACATGTTAACACAGGGAAGTTTAGCTACTGCAGAACCTGTAGAATTGTAGATTTACATGTATATTATTCAATACACAACCAGAGCAGGTCCAGATGAGTTCATACAGGAGGTGTGTTTTTTTCTGGAAAAACATTGTTTACAAAGGCATATTTATGAAGGATAAGGATAATTAATTAGGGATAATTATCTTATACTTAAAGATAGTTTAACATACGGATGGCAACTATTTAGCCCGTTTTGATATAACACCCTTCGAGGACAGGAGGTACACATTATGTGACTGGTGAAACACTATCTACAGTAAAGTCCCTCGAATTAAGCGATCACTTAATCAAAAGATAATGAAGCATGTGTAACTTTAAACTGCTTAATGCAGAACGAGAGGGGCACAGCAAACTCCTGTGAGAATACTGGATTGGACACCTGAATGGCACACCTCTTAAAAGTGGTCGATCAAACCTTTCAATCAAATAAACGCATTTTCACGCATTTGCAAACAGAGTAGACACAGATCGGATCGCTCCGTTTCCGCCACAGTAAGATATTATCTTGCTTAAAATGCCATTATAAGAAATCGGTAAATTAACATTTATACAGTCATTTACCTTATCAAATATTTACGAGTTAACAGCTTAAAAGGTGCCACTGTACTTACTGCAGTGTGCTTTACTCCAGATCACAGGCATTCGTCTCATAAACATGTATATATAGTAAAATCTCGATTATTCGAACACAAAAATACGAATCATCATCGTTCTTTAAGACGGGTTGCAGCTTAAGGCATGGTGAAAGTCATCCAGAAAGCTCCTCTATGAGCTTTCTGTATGACTTTCACCATGCATTAAGCAGCCACCTGCATAAACGATTCTAAATTCTTCTGAATAATCGAGATTTTACTGTATACACTTGAGCTTCAATATACTGAACTTCAACGGACTATGCAAATCATTTCGAGATAACCGAAGTTCGAGTTATCCGCTTTCTAATATAAACAATTTCTGTGTCCACAGCTTAAGTCAGGTCATAATGTGGGATCGTTCAGCATTACTATAGACCTGTATTAAGCTGTCACATGTGTTTCTAGATATTTGTAGCGATACATTTTAGAGCAATTTTGTATTGTTAGTAATAAAAGGATTGAACCTTTTATTCGAGTCATCCAGAAGTTCGAGTTATCCGAGTTCGAGATATCGATTTTCACCTGTAGACATCATTTTATTCTTTAAAAAGCACAACCACTGTAGCTATCATAACATTACTAAGTAATACATATTTCAATAATGTTTATCCCACTGGTAATGTATAATTCTTGTCCGTACTGTTAAGGACAGAATACCGTTTCTGAGACATTTTGTTTGGCGTCGTTGTTTTCAAGCAATAGGTTAACAGCCTCGAGTCTTATAACCTGTTCACTATGTGTCCTACTTGCAAATGGGTAATACGGATAGAGTGCGGAGCATGGAACACAGACATTTCTAATTTTCTTGTGAAATGGCTTATGGTGTTTTTGTTGACTACAGCATTCATTTAATACGTTTCCTTTGCTAACCATTGTTGTTGCGTATGCGATATTACGTGGCACCGGTTGAAGCGTTCCCTCAAATAAACGTTGTTGCAATGGAAAAATCATGTCATTCCTAAGGGACTCATGAGCATTTTTCGAAATAAATTTCCCGTTGTCTTTGAAAAAAAATACATCAATAAATGGCCAGTCCATGTGAGATTTTTCACGGGTATTGTTTTTCCATCTAATATATTCCATCTTTACTTTACTGAAACCCCACGGAGTTGGTATAAAGGTTAATTGAAAACTATCTAGCATGACTGGGCTGTTTTCATTGAACAATTCACGTATAGTATCATTATACGTAATATTGACGAAAAGATCTATATCATCATCCCATGGTATTATCCCATAGTGTCGATAAGCTCCAACCAGACTACCATCTTGTAAATGGTACGTAATGTTATTGTCTTGAAATATTTGGGTAGTTTTGAAAAATAGTTTTCGCAAAATGGTTTGATCATCGAGACTCAGCGTGGTCTGAAAGGATGCTAAGTTTTGCGGGAGGTCCAGTGTCTGCTTACTTCCTCTGTTCTTCCACCAGCGCAGCCAAGAAAACCTAGGTTCTTTAGGGTAACACTGGATTCCTGTCTTGTAATCCATGGTTAAATTGAACGAAGGGTGTTCGTAAAGATGGACGTAGTAACACGTAGCAATTAATAAAACCATGACGACGCTGGAGAGTGCTACAACTGCAAAGTATGGAAAAAAATGATATTTACTAACATGCAATAAAATTGCGATTATTCGAACATTCAAATCTATATCAGAGTTGATCATTAAGACAGGTTGCAGCTTAATACAGGGTGAAAGTGATCAGAAAGCTACTTTGGGCGTTTTCTATGTAAATTCTACTCTGCATTAAGCATCCACTTGTATAAAAGGATTTAAATTATTCTTAAGTTCGAAATGTTTAGGTTTTGCAGTACCTAAAGTGAAACCCCTCTTAACCGGAAGTTAACTGTAGTATAATTATCAGACTTGGAGATAAGTGGCAGTTTAATGCAGGGTGAAAATCATGCAGAATGCTCCTTTAGGAGCGTTCTGCATGATTTTCACCCTGCATTAAGCAGCCACCTGAAAAAAGTATCTAAATTCTTCTCTACTAGAATTCCGGTTTAGAGATTTACTTTATTTCAACGACTGTTATACTTTTGCAACTCGTATCTATATGCTCCTATCCTATTTTACCATTGTAATGTGTAATGCCTCCAATTCGACCATTTATGTTCGTTATTGCTGACAATGTGGTCATTTCCTTGGGATCTTTAACATGTAGCATGCTGCGGCTGGATGTAACATGTCTATATGTCTGCTTATGTCTCCGTGTCCGTGTATTTATGTGCGTGTGTGTTTGTGTTTGTGTGTGTATGTATGTGGTGTGTGTGTGTGTGTGTGTGTGTGTGTGTGTGTGTGTGTGTGTGTGTGTGTGTGTGTGTGTGTGTGTGTGTGTGTGTGTGTGTGTGTGTGTGTGTGTGTGTGTGTGTGTGTGTGTGTGTGTGTGTGTGTGTGTGTGTGTGTGTGTGTGTGTGTGTGTTTCTCTTTCTGTGTGTTTGTACGTGTATTTATGTGTGTATGTCTATTTATCTTTATATTTATCTGTGAATGCGCACATGACCTTACATATTCAATGTCAGTTTTTCATGCTTTGTCCATTTGCAAATAATTTCACACAAATTTAGCTATATCATGAATGTGGATCGCACCGATGACATATAGTCTTCAATATATACAGTAAGTCCACTCACGAGCTACTATATTAGAGCGGCATACTTCAAGTATTTCTAGCCGGTTGGTAGCTTCATGCAGTTATACAGAAAACTCTGTAATACCTTTTTCCTGCAATAATCAACAACCCGCATTCAAAGACACCAATGAGTTCATTAGTTTGTCACTTTAGACGGCTTTGCAATATATTCAATTTCAATGTAACTGCAGAGAAAGGTACAAACATTGTGCTTATAATTTTTTATCACAAATCGAATCAAATATATACAGTAATGATCGCCTGTCACTTTCAAAAGCCTAACTTTTATAGCCTCCCGGAGGTCCGTCACTGAAGCCTTAATTATAAAGTCACTCTGAGGTCTAAGTACCAGACCTTCAATGAAACTTCTTTAAGACCAACCTATGCCTCCTGTGAAACCAACTACTTTGAAGCTATATATCTTCTAACAGAACAACTACGATTCAGACTGCACGTTGATAGCTTGATTCTCACCCTTCAATAAAGCGGGATTTCCTTAACAGGGAATTAAATGTACTTTCAATTGTATATGCCTAAACATTTCAGTAGGTACTATTATGTGATCAATACATGACATTTGGTGTAGAAGTGCGAGAAATACTTAACAACAAGTGTTTTTATGATGCAGCGAGTGATGCTGCCATCTAGCAGAATTCCGATTAGTGACGGCAGGCTACGGACTTAACCGTCACTTATTATTGTAATATTAATAATAAAACTGCTGATTTACTAAATGATTCAATGAAAAATTAACAATGTATTTGCAAACAAACAACATGATTAGGTCTACACGATTATTTGATCTTAAACCGATTCCTATACTTTTCGGACATTCTGTAACTTTTAGTTTTCATGACTAGAAAACTTCTTCTTTTAAGATTAATGTCATAGTGATATGTCAAACGATATGCAAGGTATTGAAATGTCATGAGTAGTCCGTATTCAGAGGTCCAGATAAGATGCTTAAATTAAAACATTTTTAAGAATATTTTTTTATTTCTCAGCCAAACCCTATTTTTGACCACCCTTTAGGGAAGAAATTACCATTCTGGTATTGAGTACGCAGCTTTATTTGTAGCTCCGTGTCGTATTGGTGTATTATACGAAATGTACGTGTATGTATGTGTTTCTCCAAAGTTGCCTTCCCATTTCGTTAGGACTGGGTCTATAGAATGGATTGTAAATTCTAAGTTGTGCTTCAGATCTTGATATCCATATTAAGATGATATTATGTAAAAACGAAGTGAATATCTTTTAATAGTTTTCCCAGAAAACAACACACAATCTAAAAGTTGACCGACAAACAAAGCAATGAACAAACAGAATAAAAAACAGTTTAAAATAAAATGACCCGAAATATATGTGTAATCGATATTAAGGTAGTATCTTATAAAAACGTTGAAGTAAATATCATTTAAAATGAAAAAGCTACGGCCATCCTCATATTTGCATATATTTGCATTATTGCTTTTAAGTACAAGGGCCATAACTCAGACGACAAATCAAATGAACCACAAAGTCGACTCAGCTTCAGATCTTGATGCATTTAACATTTGTGTAACGTTTTCCGAGAAAACAGCGGACAAACAAAATGTTGACAGACGAAAAATCAAACGAACGAACGAACGAACGGACGGACAGACGGACAAGGCCACGCCAATATACGACTCCCTTTATTAGATTGGCGTATACAAACTATTATTGACCCTTTTGAAAAGAAACTTTTGACAGGGTTAAATCCCCCACCCGCCCACATGCCAGTTGTTGACCCCCACCAAACCATAGACCGCTAGCATTCGGGATATCCCCTGTTAATACAAAAGCAACAAAGATCCCTAATTTCGCTGGTGATGAACCAACACCAAAGTCGGAAATCTCTTTTTAAGAGTGGTGTCATGAGGTGAGGTGTTTAAAGAAAGATCAATCCTTGAATCAATTGAAAAGTAGTAAAGTCAAGCAAGCCACCACCAAAACACCGAAAGACTGATTGACACACACACATACACAACCACACACCCAAACGCACACTCACACACGAGATGAACACAGAAAACACCAACAGACACACAAGAACCAGATACAAACACTCCACACATGAACAAAATCACAAGCACAAAGACGCAAGGCAAACAAAAGGAAGGGTGACAAAGAGAGTACCGCCTTGGCACCGTCAGTAGCAAAAACACCACTGGGGGTTTAAACCGGTTTACGGACGTCCTAACCTCCAATTCTCTCAAAGTAAATAAAGGTATCCCCGCCGGACTTACAAACAACTTAGACGACGGTGAACACAAGACAACATGTAAAACATAGCATAATAACTGTGACAATCCGTCAAATATGTACTCAATGACTTTACTGAAGTCAGAGCACCTGCAGGGAAGCCGTTAAGGACACGACAGGGAAAACGTAATAAATGAGTCTGGTAAGCTCATCCCGTATCTGAGTTTAAGAATATACCATCATAGAGTACTACCCTCGGCCTGCCATCGCGCAAGCAAAGAGGGAAGCGTAGCTACGACTGTAAAATGGTCGATAACCAAACATGCAGTGCGTTGCAATATAATGGGATCATAACCTTTCTTCTTAAATGTTTTAATGCGTTTAATAAACAAATCATGAAAGTGGATATGACCCCGAATTTTCCTAAGTTTGTAGATAACATCCCCATAAAAGTCTGGTTGAGAAATGCCTTGTTGCAGTAACGTCCGTAGATTGCAATGATATTTACTAATGAGTGGCAAATTTCGATAATAAAATTTAGAAAATGTTTTCCGAAGTTTGTGATATATGTAACCTTGCTTAAGAAGTTTATCAGTTATAACTAAATTATGACTATTAAAATTTTCAAGCAAAGAACAGGCTCTGGCAAACCGAATAAGTTTTAACCGAATATAAACCCCATAAGATGTAGAACGGGGCACATCTCCGTCAAGAAAAGGATAATTAACAATTTTAAAATTAAAATCTTCTCTTTTATCGTATATTTTGGACGAAACTTTATCATTTGTAATAGAAAGATTCAAATCTAAAAATGAAGCTATAATGTCAGATTGATTCGCTTTTGTTAAAGACAGTTCTTTTGGGTAAATTGAAGAAATCATAGTTTCAAAATAAGGATTATCTAAATTCAAAATATCGTCTAAATACCTTGAAGTTTTATTAAAAGCATTAACAATATCGGTCTGTGTATCAGGTTTTAAGCTAAGCATAAAATCCCTCTCATAGCAATACAAAAACAAATCTGCAACAAGAGGGGCACACTTTGTACCCATGTGTATACCAACAACTTGACGATATATGGTACCCCCATAACGCACAAATATATTATCTAAAAGAAAGATAAGAGAGATCTACAAACATCAAGGAATGTCCACATTGTGTAATTAATGCTTAACTTCTGAATTCGAAAAGAATGAACGTTGAACATTACAAGCAATGAACATTTTGTTTTCTCTGGCAAAGTTTTTTTCTATTAATGTAATCAGTTTATCCTTTATAAGATGGTGAGGTAGAGTAGTATAGAGTGTAGAGAAATCATAAGAGCTCATTATACATAATAAATGTTATATATAAATGTTAGAACATATAGAGAAAATATCGATGCTTGGATCTTTAGAAATATTGCCGCTTTGGAAAATGTTATCATTAAGGCCTAAAGGAAAAGGTGTTTGTAACTTCTTTATCCAGTCTAGCTCTGTGATAAAACGAGCTTTATCTTTTAAACTGCTAGTTTTACAGGCTATTCGACTATGTCTGAAAAGCACTGCTCGAAAGCTCATGGTATCACTGGGCGAATCCATTTCTATAGACCCAGTCCTAAAGAAATTGGAAGGCAACTTTGGAGAACCGTCCACAAAAGGTATGACTATGAATCACTTCTTCTCATGTGTTCAACAGCCCGATGAGTCTGTAAATGCATTTGTCTGTAGACATGAACGTATTTTGGAACAAGTACAAGAACGGGTCTTGCAGGATACACCACATACAGAACAAACAGCCGCCCGAACTGCAACACAAGGAAACAGCAAATGTACATAACTATAAAAACATCAAGAGAAGCACAAAAACAAAACAAACATACAATAGGGGGAAGATGGAAGTACCGCCTTGGAATGGTCAGTCACAAAAACCACTGAGGGGGGGGGGTAACCGGTTTTTGGGCGCCCAACCTCACACTTATTCCATCACCAAACAGTGTAAATAAACGTATCCCCTCTCCGACTAATCTACAACAACCGCGATGGCAAATACAGTGGTAACAAACAGAAACTGTAGCCACCTGTCGCTAGTGTACTCTATGATTGAGCTGTTATCATTAAAAACGAAATAGTACATATATCTGACGTTCTCCTTCCATTTCTGGATTTAAGAGATCGCCTTCATAGAGTACTAAACCTTTCTTGTCGGCGTACATGCAAAGAGGCCAGCGTGATTGCCAACTGTAAAAGGGTTGACAACCAAACATGCAGTATGTTGTAGTACTGTAGGATCATATCCCTTTTTCATGAATGTTTTAACATATTTGATGAACAAAGTGAGAAAATGGGTATGTCCAATAATTTCACAAAGTTTGTAAATCACATCACCATAAAATTCAGGATGTGAAATACCATGTCGCACAGGCGCCTTGAGATTACATTGGTACTTGCCAATAAGTGAGAGATTCGATAGTAAAATATAGAGAAAGTTTTTCTTAGTTTATGGTATCTATATACGTGCCTAAGCAGCTTCTCAGTTAAAATGAGATTTCGACTGTTAACCCTTCGCTTGCTATTCGCGTCAATACACGTACCTGTAAATAGTGAAGACCCAGATGAGACAGCTCCTGCAGGAGCTGTCTCATCAGGGTCTGAACTATTTACAAGTTGATTGTGCAGCCAGTGCACTCCAAAGCAGCGATTGCATAGCGAAATACTTGTACACAGTGAAGATATATGTAATTATACAACAGGGCATGAGTAAAGAAGGAGAAATGTATTTTAAAATTCAGCAAGCGAAGGGTTAAAATCGTCAATAGACGAACAAGCTCTAGCGAAACGAATAAGTTGAGATATATAAATAAACCCCGTAAGATGGGACACAAGGAACATATCCGTCAAGATAAGGGAAATTTACAATATCAAAATCAAATTCATCTCTTTTTTCATATATTTTAGAAGAAATTCCATTATCAATTTTAAGGTCTAGATCAAGAAACGCTGCATAATTGTCGGATGGGTCAGCTTTATTCAATTTGAGTTCTTTAGGATAAGAATTTAGGAATCAGAGCATCAAAGAAGGGGTTAACTAGGTTAAATACATCATCCAAATATCGAGAAGTTTCATTGAAGGCTTTTATAATATCTTCTTGTGATTGTGGATTCACGCGTAACATGAAATCTCTCTCATAGCAGTACAAAAACAAATCTGCGACAAATGGTGCACAATTCGTACCCATAGGAATACAAATTACCTGACGATATATAGCATTCCCATAACGTACAAATATGTTATCCAAAGAAAGGTAAGTGATTCGCAAACTTCTGAGCAAGTGCAGTTGGTGTAATATTTCATTCGCTCGTCAGTAAAGAAAGCTTTTTTAGCATCACATGCCAGGAATGATGTTTTTTCCCGGGCAAATACTTTCTGGATTAAAATAACGGGAAGAGTTGTGTACAAAGTAGAAAAATCGTACGTGCTTACAGTGGATGCAAGTTACCTTTTGTTCTTAAGTTTGTTTAAGACTTCTGAAGAATTCTTAATAGACCAGAAGAGATTTATTCCAAAATTTTCATAAGTCTTATCACAGTAGAATTTTACATGTTCTTTTACCTTCGTTAAACAAGAAGTCAAAAGTATAGACAATTTAGTAGTTGTACATGAGCTAGAATTTGCAATTAAACGCGCCTTATATGGTTTTTATGTAGTTTTGGTAACCAATACATTGTAGGAAGTTTATGTTGTGTAATTTTAATATAGGTTCCAAGTTGTTCACACTTTTTGACATGGTCTGAAACGATGGTCTTTTCGTCAGTAGTTACTGAAATGTATGACTTGGTATTAATAATTTCCTGCTTCACGACATCGATATAATGTAATCGTCAAATAATTATCACATTATTCGATGCCTTATCAGCAGGAACAAAAACGTATTTTGAATGGAAATCGTGTAAACCATTTTTAAGATATCGAAAAGAAATTCTAGGTTTAGGTGAAAGAAGGTGTTTATTGGAGCTATAAAAAGAAATGCGTTTGTCAATTATATCAAAAAATAGTTTTTACCTACTAGAAGAGCATTAGACTCAACATGTTCTCTTCGACACTTATATATACTTAATACTAACATTTTTTAAAGCCTCCGCGATCTGAACTCGACAAAAGTTAAAATCTATCAAGGATGGTATTCTGTATTCGGGACATTTATTCAAAGGAGATCGTAGACATTTATCTTAAATTATCTCAAAATTACCAGTAATCACATGAACAGCCGGAGAATAGCAAAATTGTGAGGTGGCACAATCTCAATTATCAGGAATATTTCCGGGTTTCCGGGTACTGATCGCAATGAGCTTAAGGAAGTGAGTTTATCAAACACAAAGTATCACAAGACATATTCTTCTCAACATATCCAGATTTTCTCAGCTGATAACTTTGGTAAACAGCTGATTGACTGCATACAGTCACAGTTCAACGGTCTGCAGTCAAGCGTGGATAAAAGGCTGTCAGCTATACTTCAACGTATTGATTCCCTTTCTATCCTTACATCCGCTACTGGTACAAATTCTTTTTCCCTACCCTCTTCCACCCATTCCTACACCATTCCTTCTTTTCAACCAGGATATAATGCCAATGGAAATACTCCAAGGCAACCGTCGTAATTAGATAGGTAAAGGTAGACGATACCAGAACCCCATGCGCGGATCTAGCAACCACGCCGGTAACCCAAACTGGTAACCGCTTCTGGCAGTGGCCAACTGAAGGCGGTTATCAATAGTGGTCAATCGCTACATAGTAGCATGATTAAAGATTCTAATGTTTCACCTATACTTTTCCATCATGTACAGACCCTAGCTTTATTAGATTCTGGGTCTATGGTGTCTACAGTGTCCAAAATCCATGATTCTTTGCACAACAAACCTCCTATGTTACAGTTGAAAAACTGTGGCATAGATCTCACTGCATCTGTAGTTAAATGACATCATTTACTTAGATATCTTAGGATACATTGAAGTCTCTATTGTTCCAATTTTCAACATCGAGTTGCCCGTGCCAGTACTGGTTGTCCCTGACAAAACTCAGGATAAATCCAATCCAGTTAGTCTTGGTACTAATGTGTGAATTGGAATATGTTGTGCTAAATCCATAGCAAGTTGCTTTTGACTCTGTGGTCATTCAACCTATCACGGTCAGATCTACCAATGGACATGTCATTTAGTTAGGACTATATGATGATATAACTGTCAATGACATTGCCGGAGGACTTGATCATTCATTGTCTAAGGTAGTAACAGAATATCTACCTACAGGTGCTTATGTTCTTAGACCCCATGTGGTCGGTGTACCACAACATAGCTGTTATGTCAAAGTACCGGTAATGTTATGCAACATGACAGCAAAGCTTTTTTGATCAAATCAAAGTCTGATCTTTGTGTTGTGAATGAGGTTGAAGTTCTTGACAACCTTGCCTCTTCTGTAAAACAGCCTTCCGATTCCTTCGATATTCTGGGTATCAATATAGACCCAGAAGGTCTTTCCCCTGATCATCATTTTCGAGCCCGCCAGGTTCTAGGCAGTTGGCAGCAAATATTTTCAACTGGTCCTACTGACATAGGTCGCTGTGATCTAATCCGTCACAAGATCGTTTTTCATGAGAATGCACCATTCATGCAGTCATACCGTAAAATTCCTCCTGCAATGTATGAGGAAGTACGGCAGCATATTCGTGAAATCAAGGCATGTGGTGCTATTTGCGAAAGCGATTCTTTTTCTTCAAATATTGTTTTGGTAAGAAAAAAAGATGGATCACTGAGGTTTTGTCTGGATTTCGTATGCTTATTTCTAGGACTAGGAAAGATGCATACATGTTGCTAATATTCGACGACATAGTTGATACTCTTATTGGTTCATTTTTTTTTCCAAATTAGATCTCCGGTCAGGATATTGGCAGACAGAAATGGAGCCTGAAAGTCAACAATATACTGCTTTCTCTGTTGGAAATCTCGGGTTTTACGAATGTTATCGCCTCCCCTTCGGTTTTGATGAACTCCGGTACAACTTTTCAGAGGTACATGGAGAAATCTCTTGGAGGTCTATTGCTCCACGAGTGTCTTGCTTTCATAGACGGCATCTTGATATTTTCAGAAACACTTGACCAACATCTGATCCGTTTACTGAACGTTTTTTAACGGCTTTTGTCTCATGGTCTCAGACTTAAAGGTTCAAAATGTGAATTCTTTAAGACTTCGGTGTCTTATTTGGGTCATATTATTTCTAGGCAAGGTGTGGCTACTGGCCCGACCAATACATCTGCTATATCAAATTAGACTGTTCCTTCCAACATTTCGGAGCTTAGAACACTTCTTGGCACCACGGGCTTTTACCACCGCTTTATAAAGAACTACGCCAAAATTGCACAGCCTCTTAATCATCTTCTTGAAGGTCATGGCACCACAAAATCAAAGTCCAAGAAGTGTAGGATGACAAATCTTTACCTGTTACTTTTTTTGGGGTGAAACGAAACAATAATCTTTTGATCTTCTCAAAGAAAAGCTTACTTCACCTTCTGTTTTGGCATTTGCAGTCATTCATTGTGCACACTTATGCAAGTGGCACAGGATTAGGTGCAATTCTTTTGCAGGAACAAGATGATGAAAGTCAACATGTTAGCGTATGTCAGTCGAGGGCTTCGGACTAGCGAGCGCAGATATCCAGCACACAATCTTGATGTGTTTGCATTCAAATGAGCTGTGACAGACAAGTGTTACGATTACTTGTTTGGCAACACGTTTACAGTGTTCACAGATAATAATCCGTTGACCTGTGTTAACATCTGCTAAATTGGATGCTACATGTCACCGTTGGTTTGCAGCGCTGTCGACGTATAATTTTGATATTGTTTACAGGTCTGGCGAGTCAAACTCAGTCTGTTTTCTGACGCTGTCAATGCCATTTGTTTTGGTACGCCAGCCTCTGTTTCGGCAGTAGAGTGTTTGTCTGGTGACACAGATGTTCAAACCATAGAGAGATCCATCCCTGTTGTGTCTGCAATTGATTGCGCAAATGAGCAGTCCATGTATCCAGACATATCTGTGGTAATATCCACCTTACGATCCGGTTGTCGTCCAAAAGGGGAAGAGCTTGTCAAAAATCTTCTTCACAATTTGCCTTCTCTCAGTTGACAATGGTATTGTTTATCGAGCCGCATCCTTAGATGGAGCAGAGGTTAAGAAGTTGGTTTCGAAAGTCATGTGATAAAGGAATTGTGCCGCATTGCCAATGTTCGTAAGACACGGACTACTCCATCTCATTATATGAATCCCTCTGTCGAAATGTTCAACACAACTTTACCTTGTATGCTGGGTACCATTGAGGAAGACCACAAGTCTTTTCTTAGTGGAGACAAGTTCATGACACATTGGTTGGTAACTATTTAAGTGCAAAGTATTAACTCAGTGGACACTCTTTAGCACCATATTGTTATGCTAGTATAGTTAGTCGGTATAATGTTAGATGTTTTGGTAGAAAATAAAATTTGTGTTTAAGCAAGGTTATGGATACCATGAAAATAAGAAAAACATTCTCCAAATTTTACTATCGAAATCTCTCACTTATTGCCAAGTACCAATGTAATCTCAAAGTGCTTCTGCGACACGGTATTTCACATCCTGAATTTTATGGTGATGTGATTTACAAACTTCGTAAATTTATTAACACCATATTGTTATGCTAGTATAGTTAGTCGGTATAATGTTAGATGTTTGGGTAGAAAATAAAACTTATGAATACTAGTTAGATGTTGTTGATACATATTCACCTGAGGTCATTTAATATTTAAAAGAACTAGCAACACATTTTTGTGACACATTCCATACATGAACAAAAACACAAGTACAAAGACACAAGACAAACAAAAGTAAGAGAGTACCGCCTTGGCACGGTCAGTAACAAAATCACCACTGGGGGGGGGGTTAAACCGGTTTCCGGACGTCCTAACCTCACACTTATCTCAAAGTCACCCTAGTTTTACAAATAGTGTAAATAAAGGTATCCGCACCGGACTTACCTACACAATAGAAGACGGTAAATACACGACAATATGTAACAAATAGAATAACAACTG
The DNA here is from genome assembly GCA_963576725.1 of Azorinus chamasolen. NCBI lineage: Eukaryota > Metazoa > Mollusca > Bivalvia > Cardiida > Solecurtidae > Azorinus > Azorinus chamasolen. The sequence continues at coordinate 65,620,706 of OY755237.1, forward strand.
TGAAAATCAGGCAAATATGTACTCAATGACTTTGCTGACATCAGAGCACTGTAAATGAATCAATAACCGCACAGGCAGTGCGTTGCAATATAATGGGATCATAACCTTTCTTCTTAAAGGTGTTAATGCGTTTTATAAACAAATCATGAAAATGGATATGACCTTGAATCTAAGTTTGTAGATACAATCCCCATACATTTTTAATTGAGAAATGCCTTGTTGTAGTAACGTCCGTAGATTGCAATTATATTTACTAATGAGTGGTAATTACGATAATAAAATTTAGAAAACGTTTTCCGAAGTTTGTGATATCTGTAACCTTGCTTAAGAAGTTTATCAGTTATAACTAAGTTACGACTGTTGAAATATTCTAGAAAAAACAGGCTCGGGCAAACCGAATAAGATGTAGAACGGGGCACATCTCCATCTAGAAAAGGATAATTAACAATTTTAAAATTAATATATTCCCTTTTATCGTATATTTTGGACGGAATGTTATCATTTGTGATGGAAAGATTCAAATCTAGAAATGAAGCCATTATGTCAGATCAATTCGCTTTGCTTAAAGAGTTCTTTTGGGTAAATTTAAGAATTCATAAATTCAAAATAAGGATTATCCAAATTCAAAATATCGTCTAAATACCTTGAATTTTTATTAAAAGCATTAACAATATCGGCCTGTGTATCAGGTTTTAAGCTAAGCATAAAATCCCTCTCATAGCAATACAAAAACAAATCTGCAACAAGAGGGGCATACTTTGTACCGTATACCAACCATTTGACGATATAATAATTATGATAACCCAATAACGCACAAATATATTATCTAAAAGAACGGTAAGAGATCAACAAACATCAAAGCAAGTCCACATTGTGTAATGTTCAACTTCTGAATTCGAATAGAATGAACGTTGAACATTACAAGGAACATTTTCTTTTCTCTGGCAACGGTTTTTTCTATTAATTTAATCGGTTTATCCTTTATAAGATGGTGAGGTAGAGTAAAGAGTGTAGAGAAATCATAAGAGCTCAGTGAATAATTGTTATACCGTTCATTTTCAAGTTTAGTAATAACATTATTTGATTATTTTATGGACCAAAAAACATTAAAACCAGAATTTTCATATATTCTATCACAGTAACGTTTGAACTGTAATATATGCGTAAGTTTGTGAACCAGTTAGCTCCTTCTTTAAAACATCAACATAATAAATCTTCAAATAATGTTTACAAGCGTCAAAATCAATAAGGGAAGGTAATCTATATTTAGGTCCTTTAGTTAGGAGCGTCCTAAGACGTTTATCTTTAATGATATCAAAATTACCAGTACAGAAAAACCTATCTATACCGACCACTAAATTACATCAAGTATTTTGTGTTAAAGGCAGGTAGTTGCTTAAAGCAAGGTGAAAGTTTTAACTTTCACCTTGCTTTAAGCAGTCACCTGCCCAAAATACCAACTAATTAACACAATTTAGTGACCGTTATAGATAGGTTTTACTGTAATGCCATGACCAACTGGTGTGTGACTTTTCTCGATCTAGACCTTAAAATTGACAATGGAATAATTTCTCCTAAATTTATGACAAAAGAGATTATTTTGATTTTAATATTGTAAATTTCCCTAACCTTGATGGAGATGTTTCTCTGTGCACCATCTTACGGGGTTTATATATCTCAACTTATTCGTTTCGCTTGCTCTTCTGTTGACAATGTTAACAATCGAAATCTCATTTTAAATGAAAAACTGCTTAAGCAAGGCTATAGATATCATAAATTAAGAAAAACATTCTCTAAATTTTATTATCGAAATCTCTCACTTATTGTACAAATGTAATGTTATGGCACTTCTGCTACACGGTGTTTCACATCCTGAAATTTATGGTGATGTGATATACAAACTTCGTAAAATTATTATATACATGTATATATATATTATCTCATTTTCTCACTTTGTTCACTAAATACATTAAAAAATTCATTAAAAAGGGATATGGTCCTATGGTACTACAACATATTGCATGTTTGGTTGTCAATCCTTTTACAGTTGACATTCACGCTGGCATCTTTGCATGTACGCCGACAAGAAAGATTTAGTACTCTATGAAGCTCTTAAATCTGGAAACGGAAGGACGTCGGATAATTGTACCCTTTATTACTTTTCTACAATTATTCTGAATGCAGCTCAATCATTGAGTACTCTAGCGATAGGTGGATAAGTTACTTCACTTAAATATGTTTTCGATTTACATGCACTTTGCCACTGTATTTGCCATCGCGGTTGTTGTAGATTAGTCGGAGAGGGGATACATTTATTTACACTGTTTGTCTTTTAGGGTGGTGATGGAATAAGTGTGAGGTTGGACGCCCAAAAAAAACCGGTTGCCCCCCCCCAGTGACTTTTGTCACTGACCGTTCCAAGGCGGTACTTCCATCTTCCCCCTATTGTATGTTTGTTTTGCCTTTGTGTGTCTCTTTGTGTCTTTTATATACATGTACATTTTACTGTTTATTGTGGTGCTGTTTGGGCCGGTGTGTCTTTTGTATGCGGTGTTTCCTGCATGACTCTTAACATGTATTTTTATGGCAAACGCTTGAAATACTACAATCTCAAGAAGTAGGGGTATTGACGTCAATATTAAAGTCAGGGACAGTTTTATTGTAGTTAAAATTAACATTCCTATATTTATGACAGATGATGGGTGATTCAAAGTTGATGAAATATTTAAGAATAGTATCGATTACATTCTTATCACGAAATATACTTTGAATATAAATAAAATCGATACCTTTATTTAGGAATTGGAAGTTTCAGAAAATACCTTTTATGTTCAGATTCTTTATCAAAACGAGAACGAATAACATGATGTGTGTAACTTTGTATAAGTGAGGCAGTATCAATTACGGATCTTTAAAATGAGCTTTAGATTTAAAACTCCTAGTAGTATTAGAATCATAATGATATTTTTCTTCTGGTTGAACCGAAACATATTTGAAAGAACGTCCTGTATGACAAAAATGCTGGTAAAGAAAATTGGGTACTTTTTTGATCCGGTGTAACGAAGTAAAATGACCCCATAGAATACTGACCTCCCCTCCCCCGGTCAGTATTTTTTAAAGAATTGCGACCCCGGTCATAGTATTTTGACCCCGGTCATAATATTACGACCCCTGCACACGAAAAAAACTGACCAATTACGAGGAATTATGACCCCATGAATAATAACTCCCTGTCTTCGTTTCAACAAAACATACACCCGGACACCTGAGCACGCATGCACTCACACACACACACACACAACACGCATGTATATACACAATTACACACACGAACGCATGCACTTAGAGACGCTCGCGTACACACTCACGCACGCACTCACGCGCACGTGGGAGCACACGTATCAGCATGCATATGTTAACAGTAGAAATTGCGATTCAGGACAATCGTCGATTTTCCTAGGACATATTGCGATCGCAATCTCTCCTAGGACAAACTCCGACCCTCTTTTAAAATTATTCACAATTATGTGTTGTTTGTCATGTTTTGAATATAGACTTGTGATCTTAAAATAAAATATTCTTCCAGTAGAATTGTAGATTTTCTTTGAAGATTAAAAAAGTGAATTATACATTTTCCTAGAGGAATTAAAATGTCATATCTTATGCTAATAATCTAAATTCTTCCAGTACAATTGTAAATTTTCATGCTAGAATTACAGTTTGTCCTTGGACAGACTGTGATTGGAATCTGTACTAGTAGAATCGTCGATTGTCCTTACAAAAAAGTTACAATGTATTAGGATCAGAGTCTGCCCTAGGAGAGATTGCGACCGCAATCTGTCGTAGGAGAATCGACGATTGTCCTGAATCGCAATTTCGACTGTGACACATATATAAAGATATCGCTTAATCAATTGTAAAATGTATTGACTTTTATCGGACGCTTTACAAACAGTAAATAGCTGTTAAAATTTCAAGTTCTAGCTGAAATATGTTTGGATGGACATTTGTGTCAATCACTGTAAAAGTGAACATTATTTGGCAGTGGTTTTTCGTATGGTCAATGCTGTGTACATATTCCCCATGTTATATGCATATTTTGAGGACATGTGTAATTCATCACGTGTTGAAATTAATTGAAATAAATTTCATCGGCGTAAGGCAACATAGGGGTTCGACATCATGACTTTTGACAGATTTATGAGGAGTGGGAAATAGTATTTGTTGTTGCTGAGTTTGCTTCGTCTACCGCCACTCCTACTACTACTACTTATATACCTACTACCAATACTCCTCCTCCTCCTACAACTACACTTTCTACTACTACTCCTACTACTACTAATACTTTGACTACTACTCCTACTACTACTACTCCTCCTTCTACTACTACTCCCCCTCCTCCTCCTCCTACTACAACTATTACAACTGCTACAACTACTACTACTACTACAACAACTACTAATACTAATACTACAGCAACTACTACTTCTATTACTACTACGACAACTACTACTAGTACTACTACCTACTACTACTACTACTAATACTACTAATCATACTACT